>JAODLI010026550.1:0-20672 GCA_027575585.1 Percopsis omiscomaycus | reverse complement strand
TATACAGTATATATATATATATATATATATATATACACACACATATATACATATACATACACACTGTATATTGTATTCCACAATGATACATACAGTAGTTCGAGTGGTTGCAAACATTTGGTAAATATAGCAGTTTGAACATTTCCTAGTCATTTCATTAGTTACAAAGACCAATGAAAATTCCTACCACTGAAGTACAGTGAATGGGTGGAGAACACTTAAAGATAAAATGGGATGAACCTCAGAAGTCTCAAAATATGGAATGTCTTAAGCACAGCTAAACATACATATATTAATTTATTGTCAGAATAAATTACAGAGTTTGGGTATAATACACGTTAATCCAAATCTTAAACCACAAGTTTCTGGTCTTTTGTAACAACATATTTCATATTGAGCAGAATTGTCTCTGTAACAGTCACAGATAAGTGAATGCTTTGTGAATCGCATCCGAATTCCTTATGCAGGCAGAATAATCTATGTGAGCATCATAAATAAGGTGAAATGCATCTTCCTGCTTGTGCAAAAGGCGTGCAAGACAAAAATAAAAAATTAAGAAATTGCATGCAGTTGCACCCCCTCCCCCTAAAAATAGCCACAATGAGATCATAGGAAACCAGATGCATAAACCAAACCATGACACTGTGATTATAGAAGGTGAGAGGCTCGGGCCTTTCTCCGTTGCATATGGGATCATTGCATCGTAATGGGTGAGGCGTGAAGTCATTCCACAGAAGGTCTCCAGAATTGGCACATATTCACATTTCAACATCTGTCTGGCAAGGCCCTGTGCATGCTGCACATGCATAAGGCCCAGATCAAAAGTTGCTAAAGCAGCTGCCAAGGCAGAGGGGACAAGGAGAGTAAGGAACATGGATGCTACATGCCATTCACAAAATAAAAGGTTTGAAAAAGACCTCTTCATAAACAAAACAATGCCCACGTACAGCCGACTTTAGCACTGCTAGTGGTATTATCACCTGTCTGTTTGGAGTGGAAGAACTTAGGGTCAGTATTCAGTATTCCATGGCACACCTCAGGTCTGGAGTATGACTCCAGACCTGAGGTGTTCTTTTAGTAAGGGTCACGTAGGACCTCTGCCTTGGAGATAATTTTGATAGAGCTGGGCACTTTCCAAGGTCCGGGGCTAATGGGTCTCTTTGGGCTCTTAGCTGGCCCTGGCCCACTGTTTAAAGAGGAAAAGGAGTCTGTCTTGCTCATAATCTTGCCTTTAGAGGAGGCAAACATGTTGTTTCCCCACAAAGCTTCTATTCTACTCATCATGTCTTTGATAGAAGACCTCGAGCCTTGTGTGCACATAGTCTCGTTGCTTGTATACCTTTCTTCTGTAAGTTTATTTTTTCCTGTAATATCCCTCCGCCCTGAGTCTTTAATCAATCCTTTTGCACCATCTTGAACAAGGAGAGAAATGGGCTCATGGTTTTGAGATCCCACTGCCAGGTTGTTGTTAAGTACCGTTTGTTCTACAGTCCTTTGTGCGCTTCCTGTAATCTCTTGTGTCCTCTTCCTGATCTCAGATCCTCTCTTTTTGCACTTTTCAAAGTCTACACTGTCCTTGCAGGAAGAGTGCTTTAATCTCCTGGGATGACCTTCTAGATGGGCTGCATGGTGTACGTCTGCTTCCTGTCCAGCTTGAGGTGACTGCCTAGGGCTTGGTGTTTTCATGTTTTGAGACTTGCGGTTTTGGCATCGTTCTGCATCCTGCATCTTTCTATCTGGTATTTGGAGACTATGGGAGCAGTCTTTGGCTTTAGAAAACGTCTCTCCCATTTCCTTTGGGCTGCTTGATTCTCTGCTATCTTTTCTAGGTCTGGTCCTCTTATATAAGGTGAGATGGGCAGGGTTGGTAGGACAGAATTCCATACTGCCCTCTATTGAGCCGAAGCCTTTTCTGGTGTGGTGTTTAAGGTCCTTTGGTGACAGAGGTCTCCAGCCAGGTCTCTCCATAAACTTGATGGAGAGAGGGGAGGAATTGGAGATCGGTGACCCAGTGGTAAATGGGAAGGAGAGGGGCGATGGGTCTGAAATAAACACCCCGTTGGACAAGCTCATGGGTGATGTGATTTTTTGATCACGCTGATCTATAAAGAAAGCAGGTATTTCACATGAAGATACTCACATTAACGGTAAACCTATGCAACACAATATATATTTAAAGTCCAAATTTTCAAATCAAGGAGTAAATTTTACTTTTTTCTAACACAATAGGGGTCTTTGTGGAGGATTTATGGTCGGCACAAGTTAATTACCTATGAAAGCTACAGTATGTAAGAATTGGAAGATTTCAAATATACTGTATATTTACTTATTAATAAAGAGGGATATGTGAATGAGTTCCTCTTTAAAAACTGCATGTTTGTTGACTGCTACAGGTTCTGCTACAGCTATTTGAACAGGCTGTGGTCAGTCGGTCACTTGTCAAACTACAGAATGTAAAGAACTATTGGCCCTAACTTACATACTGTAGCTTTTACTTAGTAAAATATTTCATCCAAATTTAATTTCCTCCCACTTAAATAATAAAATATTCCAACCACAAAAAAGAACGATTCAATTCTACGTTTGAAAATAGGTAAATATTTTAGAAATTTCGGAGAGAGAAAACAACATTATTACCAAGGTAAAAGAGGAGTGGCTGGAAAAAGCAGTAAAGTTGTTAGTGTTGGTGTTCATTAGTGTAGTAGCACACTGTAGAGGAATGTGTACTACCTGCATCAGACGCAAGAAAAGAGCCACAACAAAGCAGATTGTTAGAGCCGAATTTACACTCCAGTCAACAGGCCCCATCAATTATCATAAACTAATCATTAGGTGGATTAATGTTTATTAATATTTATGACACATGCTTTCCTATACTAACCATTTATAATGTCAAACATTTATATTGTCAAAATGTGTCAAGCGCTATGGTAAAAGTCACAATTTATAGAATTTTATATATAAATAATTGTAATTATTTTGAATTAGTTCTAGCAATTATTCTGTCTTGTAGTTTTCACTTTGTAACTGGATAATTGCACAATTAATCTCTGGCTTTCAGAAAAGTATCTTTTTTTCTTACTGTTGTCTTGAGCCAGGCCAGCCCCAGGCCTCAGAAGCAACACCACTTTATTTCCTCCAGCCTGGATGAGTTCAATCGCCCTTGTATGAGAAATTCCACGCGCCGGTTCGCCATTGATCTCCACTATCTCATCTCCAACCTGCCAGGAACACACATCAAAGTATACAGGACATAGAACATGTACATCAACACAATCTCACACGTAAACGCATTCACATGCGAACAAAACTAAACATGCGAACTAAATTTCATGCCACACAAGCAGCTATTAAATACCCTAGAGGTGCCATTTCAGCCTATTAATAAGTTTAATTGATTAATGCCCATAGTAGAATTCTATTTTTGATTGGTCCACATTTTCGCAAAGTCTGCATTAGCATTTGCAACAAAAAAGCACCCACGCATAACGCACCAAAAATATATATACAATGGGGTGTATTAACATTTGCGCACATTCTCTATTATTCAATCAGGTAAAGAGGTAATTTTTTAAATAATTTTACAGGAATGATTCATTAAAGTTTTTACATAAAGCAAGTAGATCCTACACACCTCTTTATTTAAGCAACAACTCACATGTATTCTGCTGTCCAAAAAAGCTGGTCCATCCTCAGCCAGTCTCAGGATATATAGGCCCATGTTATACTCTGTTCCCCCACGCAGACTAAAACCAAAGCCCCTGGGACCCCGCTCCAACTCCACTGTCAAACAACCCTGCATTGAGTAAGTATATCTGTAAGCATGCAGCTGTTTAACCACACTTACACACCATGCACACAAACTGATTTTGTGTCAAAATATTAAAGTTAAACAAACAGAGTTTTATTGGTAAATAAATAACTAAAAAGATCCTTTGAGTTTGAGAAACCCTACCTGAGCCTCATCGTGTGGTGTAGTAAATATGTGACCACTTTCCATGTACATTGTTTTCTTTTACCTGTGTTTGGATTTGCCCCTTGTGGCATATTTTATTTTCCAATCAAATACCTTTTTTTCACTACTCATTGAGCAATTGTGCATCTTCACTAGTGTGACAACAAACTCAAACCAAGTAAATTAGCACAGCTGACGAGGCCTTTGCGACAATGTTCAAGAAGCAAGACAAGCGAATCTCTACTTATGAGGAGCAGATTATCCTTATGGGAGCAGCTATTCAACAGCTAGACAGAGACCTTCAGGAGCTCCAGGTGAAACTTCAAGCAGATCCATCTTACGTTGTTGTTCCCACAATTCTCAAGCATGTACAGCGGTTTTTGGGCTTTGCTAATTCTTACAGAAGGTTTATTCGTGGTTTTAGCTCTGTTACAGCCCCCATCACAGCTCTGACCAGAGGATCCCCAAGACACCTGTGTTGGACCCCAGAGGCCCAGGAGGCATTTGAAACCTTGAAAGCCAGGTTCACCGCTGCACTCGCTCACACCTAGTCCCGCTCCAGCCATTTATGGTAGAGGTGTATGCATTCGACACATGGGTAGGAGCCATTCTTTTCCAAAACTGCATTAGTGACAATTAGACCCATCCTTGTGCTTTCACGCAAACATAGTTCTGCTGAGCAAAACTACAGTGCTGGAGTCCAGGAACTCTTGGCTGTTAAACTCACACTGGAGTGTAGGCACTGGCTCGAGGGGACATGTTACCTATTCCATGTCCTGACTCACCACAAGAACCTCCAAAATATCTGGAACACTAAACGGCTCAATCAAACGGATTTCACTTTATCACTTACCGTCTAGGATCCAAGAATACAAAGTCTGATGCCCTGTCCTGCCAGCATGACAACTCTGACTTACTTACTGGGTTACTCTGTTACAGAAAATATTGTCCCACCGATCTGCATTATAGGGTAGGCACAACTAGCCTTGGAGGAAGCTATCTAGATGGCTCATCATATAGATCCAGACCCTGGAGGGGGTCCCAAAGGCTGTACGGTCTGAAGTTGCCAGCACAGTGGAATTCATTGGCAGTGGAATTCACTGGAGATAGAACACAGAGCTGTGTTCTATCTCCAGTAATGTGTAAGTAGTAATACAAATTCTGTCTATAACTAGCTGATAACACTGTTTTTAGCTTAGCAAGTGGTTTTGGCCAGGAGGCTCAATAGCTGTCTGTTGTTTATGGTGTTTAATTGTCTATTTGAAAGGTGTGAGCCACGTAGCTCAGTTTCTATTGAGCTACAGGTAGCTTTTAAAGCTCATCTGACAGAAGCTAGAGGTGGGAGGGGCCATCAACCAGATTTCCTATGGAGCGCAAGCTAGGTCTTCAGTAAGACAGTGGGCACACAAAGACAAAGGAAGTCATCCTACGGAAGTCAACCAACAAACAGTGCTGGGTCCTTTACTCCTCTCCTTATACACCAGATCACTTAGCTCTGTAATCTCATCACACAGATTCTCCAATCATTGCTATGCCGATGACACCCAACTTACCCATCCTCTCCTTCCCTCCATCTGACACGCAGATCGCATCTCGGATCTCTGAATGTCGCTGACATCAGATGTCTTCTAATGCATCACCTCAAGCTCAGCCTTGATAAAACCAAGCTACTTTACCGCCCTCAAATAGACCTGCCCATCACCCTTCTCCAATTGTGAAGAATCTCGGAGTCGTCTTGGACAACCAACTATCCTGCGCAGCCAACACCACTGCAACAACCCATGCTTGCAGATTCTCCCTCTATAACATCAGAAGGATAAGGTCCTTCCTCCCAAGAGAAGCAATGCAGCTCCTGGTCCAAGCTGTAGTGATCTCCTGCCTAGACTACTGCAACTCTTTGCTAGCCGAACTACTGGCCTCTGCTACCAGACCCTTACAACATGTTCAAAGCGCCACAGCATGTCTAATGTTCCACCAACCAAAGTCCTTAATGACATGCTCCATGCTCTCCTATTTTAACAGAATGTTGCTTACGTACGTCGATTAGGATAAAAGCGTCTGCTAAATGCCTTAAATGTAAACACTCTGGTCCCACATGAGGAAAGACATTAAAGGGTATGTGCCCGCCTGCACCACTTGCGCAGCCCAGATGTCCTCTAACCAGGCCCCTGCAGGTAGCCAATGGCCCATACCTATTCCCCACCGCTCTTGGTCTCACTTATTGCTGGACTTCATGTGGGTTGCACTCCTCATCCTCAGGTAACACTGTGATTTTAGTGATTGTTGACCAGTTTTCCAAGGCTGCTCATTTTTTGTGCCCATGCCCAAACTACCCTCAGCTAAAGAGACTGCTGCCATAGTTCTGAGAGAGATGATAGGTTATCACGGTGTCCCTGCCGATGTGGTCTCCGATTGTCATCCCCTCTGTAGGCTCCCACCTTGCTTCATTGCAGTTGGTCCAGTCTACACGGTCCTCAGATTGTTGGACTCCCGCTGGGTGGGCGGTGGTCTGGACGAGCACTCCTGGGTCCCTGAAAGGCACATTTTGGAGCCCAGCCTCATCCGTGACATCCACCTTACACATACTGGCCGTCCTGGGCCACCTGAAGGTGACCAGGGGCACTGTCAGACCCAGGATCGCCAGCTGTCAGCAGCAGAGGCCTCAGGGGAGCTGTGACTATTATTTTGGCACTAGCACTGACTTGGACTAACCAGTTTAGAGTGTTCGCTGGGGCTTTACTGGATGTTCTCTTGGAACCTACGTAGTGTGTGCATAGTGTGCGTAATATTTGTTATTATATTGATTAGTGAAACGGTCAATATAGTGAAGAAAATAAGTACAGCCCCTACCTGGTTGGGACCTGTTACACACAGCGCTCCCTTCTCACTAAGAGGGAGCGTTTTGTAGTCTGTCCAGCTGACTCCATCTCTTTTCTCCTCCAAATCTAGGTTGTAACTACAATAGAATACTGTTAAGTCTGTGTATTGTTCAATAATTCACACTGTCTTTATTTTTTTGAACTCTTGTTTTGCTTTTGCCTTAACCAAGACTTTGTTAAACCTTACCGTTCATCCTGCATGGCTGACCTTTGACCCATGGTTCTGTGCTGAAGGGCTGGACTCTGTTTAGCTGAACTGGCCCCAGATGGAGGCCCCTTGTATTCTGAAATATATGTTTGGGTGTAATTGTTTCAATTGTCAAAAAAAAAAACTGTAACTGTAATATTATTTTGTGGATTTTATAGTAACATCTTTGAAATACAGTAGCACTCTAATATGTTTTAAAATGTCAATTAATCAATTCAGATGGGCATTTTGTAAAGTAATAAACCTATTTTGAATGAAACTGTCAATCAAACAAATCGAACACACAGACTCTCACCATCCTCAGGAACTACAGTGAGCGTGACAACATTGCCAGCGTCTTTAATAAGCTGAACAATGTCGTTGTGAGAAAGCTCTATGATGGACCGCCCATTCACTGCTGAGATACGATCTCCAACATTCAGTAGGCCACAGCGGTCTGTGGGACTGCCTTCAATGATACGGCCAATCTTGTGTGGAATTACTGAAATGACAAAACAATGACACAGCCAGACAATTAAGTTACAGAAGAATGGGGGAAAAACATTTGATCTGCCTTGAAGAAAACTCAGATGACTTGAACAGAGATAGGACTTTTAGGAATCCAAATACGGAAGGCCCTGGTTATAGAGATGCTTGTCTAAAATGGATTGTTGTTTTTGACCCAAACACAGACTGTAACAGAGAGAGGTAGAGAGAGGCTTTAAGGTAAAAAATATTCTTCTTTCTATACGTTTGTATAATGCAGTGGAAAAGATCTATAAAGTATCTGGATTCTGATAAATATTCCATCAAATTATAATAAAATAATAACCCCCGAAGATAGGCTTCATTAGAAGGAAGGCTTCATTAGAAGCCTATCTTAGCCAGTTTTTACATATGAATATATATCCCACTTTGCACATTTCCTCACCTCCCAGCGGGGGTTTGCTCTTAGAGGTTAGAATGACAAAGCCAAAGCCCTCGGTTTCCTTGCGATGAAGAGTCATGTCAAAAGACTCATGGTCTAGAGCGCTGGGCATGGGAAAGTGAGGCAACCGTGGAGAGCCGTTCACCAGAACCGGAGCCATGCTCTGAGCCTCCTCCTCTGTAGCATCTGGCAGGGAATGACAGAGGGATGAATTAGCTTAGATGAGGCTTAAAGATACACTCCTCAACTCGTGTTTCTGTTGTGGTTAAAAACAGTGTTAAAATTGTGTTTCTGTTTCTGTTTCTGTAACCCGGTTGAGATTTATTCATTAATAAGATATACAAGTTTAAATAATTTCCTTGATTAATAAATAGAATTTAAGGTTTAAAAGTTAAGACCAGCAATGGCGTTATGATTTGTTTCATAAGAGAAATGCATATTGGGTAATGTTCATGTTATACTAAATATTATATATATATAAATATAAATATTTGTGTAATAATATATGTAAAAATGCCCGTAAGAATAGGAAGAAAAAGGGTACACAAAAGTTTGTGGATTTATTTTAGTTCTGTAAGTATTGTGTATGTGCCAATCACATTCGAGGTCAAGGGTGAATGAAAATGTAGAGGGAGGAGCGAGAAAGTTCGAGAGTTTGGGGAGAGACGAGGAAGAGGAAAGAAGTGTGTTGTCGGCGGAATGAGAAATGATGTTTAGGTTAATGAAATGCACCAGTTTAGTGAGTGTTAAACCAAGACTCTTGTACTAAATGTTTATGGTGATAGTTTGTTGGTTTGAGTGAACTGCTCAACACAAGACGACAGTTTACGTTAGCTGCTGACTAAGTGGTTAGTGTTTTCGCATGGACTTGGCTATTCAGCTAGCGGCTAACTGCCTGGCCTATTTAAGTCTGTGTAAAACTGCGTGAATGACGGTGGACAAGACCCTGACGGAGCCGGATAGCATTATCGAGTGTGGACTATGTTTCAAAATAAATCTTTTATATTGTTTTTATAAAACAGTGGTGGTTAGTAACTATTTGATATTTTAAGTTAATTAAGGAAGTATTCCATATAATAAGTAAATAAGTATTCACACACCAGTTAAACACTGCTAGGTTTATTAGAGAATTTAAATAATTGGATAGAGGTTTTAAAGAACTCAGGATATCCACCTCTCATTATAGTAAAACACGCTAGAGAGGCGCTACATGTTTGAATCTCACAAAGAGCCTGCCCCTCGCACACCTAAGGGCTGAGTGGCTTGCACTTCTCTTTACTCCTCCCCTTACAGATTTAGGCTCACACTGTTCTACCCACCCACAGGTATTTCAAAAGATAAATAGTGAGCTGGGGCAGAAATGTTGGCATCTGGGAAGACTATAACGCAATAAAGTTTTTCATATACATTTTTCTGATGATCACTTTTTGATGTATCATAATAAATATTCAGCTATATTAACAAGGCACGATTCACTGGGGGGAGATCATTTAGAGGTTTAAACATTTTTAAATCAAGTATTTCTTTGTTAGTAATTGTTAGTAAAAGATCTAAATCAAGAACATTGTCACTCGGTGCATTTCCATACTCGTCTAGTACTGTTAAGTTTTTCCCTGTGTTTCATGTTTTGTACGGTTCCTGTCATGATGGCCAAGACGGCAGCCCCGGGGGAGCTTTACAGTCAGCCCTGGTTCCGCTGCCCCGCACCAGGAAGGGTTCACCAGACAGCGCCGCGGGAGTTTAGTCGGCCAGCACCAGGACGGCGTCGCTGGACTGCGCCCAGGTGGCCCCTCAGCCCTGCGCCAGGATGGAAGCGTCAGTCTGCGCACTGAGGTGTCGCCGCCTTGCGTAGAGGAGGCTCCGCTGGTTTGCGTGCAGAAGACGCTGCCGGCCGGCCTCCAGGGGACACTGCAGTCCAGCAAACTGGAGGGTCCATGGTCTTGTATGGCCACATGAGGGGTCTGGCCACCTGAGGGGTCTCACCGCCGTCATCGGCCACTGAGGGGCCCTGTTGCCAGGTCCTGGTCTGGCCTCCCGAGGGGTTCCGAAGCCGACGCCGACCGTCGAAGGGGTCCGGCTGCCTTCGCTGGGTCCTGGTCTGGCACCCTGAGGAGCCGGTCCATTGTGACAGTACCCCCCCTTTAAGACAGTGCCAGGAGGCTCGCCTTAAAGGGGGGGTACTGTCGTGCGATTGCCGTGCACAGGCCCATGCACGCCCTGTACCTCCCCTCTCAGCTGCACACCTGTGTGGGATGATTCCCACACAGGTACATCCAATTGACTATTTGTGGGGCATAATTTAAGTTCTCCCAACAGCGTCGTTCTCACGTCTTTGTTGTTTCGAATACTCCGAACACACAACGTTACAGTTCCTGGTTTTCTGTCTCCCTTGTTGCTTTGTGAGTTGATTTGATTATTGTTTGTAACGCTGTGTTCTTGTTTGTTCCTTGCTTGGTTATTTTGTTCCCCATTAGCCGATTCCCTTGCCTTTCTCCGTTCCTGATCCTAGCCTATTCCCTCTTGTTCCTTTGCCTTTGGATTGTCTACTCGTGGATCCCTGTCTGTACCTAGACCTCGATTCTGCCAACAGTAAATGTCTTGTTTCACAGCACCTCTGCCTCCTTGCTTTTGGGTCTGCTCGTAAAAAATATCTTTTAAAAATATACAAAATGTTCGAAATTCAAAGTTTCCTTCATTAAAAAGGGAAGACCTAGTGAACCATGGTTCGGCGTGTAGCAGCAGGTTGCTTGCTTCGCCAAGAAGCAGATTTATTAATCGTTAACTTTAACCTTGTGTTAATTATAATTTAATTCAACAGATGCCAGCGACCCACCTCTGTAGATAACCTTCCTCCGTACAGTCAACATGACTTGTCCATTGCGGGCAGCATTGGTCATTAGATCCAAGACCTGCTTGTGAGAACGACCTTTGACCATCACCCCGTCAATGCCGATAAGTTCATCGCCTGCCCGTAGACGCCCATCCTTCTCTGCTGCTCCGTTGGGCACAATGGCCCCAATGTAAACCTGGGGAAACACATTCTGCTATAGGGTTAGTACAATAGAGGAAGAAATGTGTACATTTCTGGTTCCATTCGATATTTTCCTCATGTAGTCCCTGAAGTAGTCAGCTGAGATTATGCCATGCATTAGGAGCCTCGTGGACAGCATTCAGGTCTTCCATATCTCGAAGACACAGGATCGATGAGCCGGATGAAAGACTATGCATTTAGTGCTAATAGAGGGACCAGATCCACTTAAATAAACTATAAATCCAGATCCACTTGAATAAACTATAAAACTATAAAATAAAATATAAGTAATAAGACTGGGATAATAAGATGAAGAATACTCTAAACTACGCGTTAAGTAACAAAGCTTAGACTGTTGAACTAATTCTAATGAGACAGACAGGCAGTACTTTCTTGATTCAGAGCTTCAATGCTCCAGATCATTGTAACAGGAAAATGGAAGGAACAAGAGAGAGATTTTTGGGGACCTGTGGCTTATAACCAGGGGTGAAAGTAGTTTTTAATTCTTGCCGGTACTATTACCAAAACTTTCATCTCTCTCTCACTTCATGCATTTTAAAATAGCAAAGTCAAAACCCAAACAAATAAAAAGATTTCAATATTTTACTGTAGGCTACGTGTAGGTCTATGGAGTAGGCAGGAATTAAAAACACTTGACAATATGGTAAACTATTTCTTTTGATTGAAACATTAATAAACATCCAGAATACAAGTCTCTAAGAACAGATCATGAGGTCACAAGCAAAATCTCAAAGTGGAACTACCCCTCATCAAAACACATCACCTAAAAGATTTTCCACAGAGGCCTAAAGTAGTTATCCACCTCTGAGTGGCGGCAAGCCATGCCACTTGTTGTGGGAGCTGCTCTTCTTCCTTTGCCCAGCCAGGTCTTCACATAAGGCATTGGGTCCCACTGCATGCATGGTGGTTTAACTGAGCTGACAAAGAGGAGGTTTGCAGCATTCTTTGCTGTCAGTTTGCTCCTGTATTCAGTGATGATATTGTTCATAGTACTGAACCCCCGCTCACAGTCTGCATTACTTGCTGACAATGTAGCCACTGCCACAAGCAACGTTCTTATCTTGTTAGGAATGCTTCTACCTCCACTGGCCTTGTACCTAAGGAATCCAAGGTGTGCCTCTTGTTTATTCAGATGTAGGACATGGCACAAAGCCCTCACCTCATTTTCTCCATATCAAGGATTGTCATGGTCCCACTTGTCAGGATTAAGGACTGTCATTTGATTTAGAAGCCTATTGTAAGTCTCTTTTCCGTTGGCTGTGACCCTGGCCTGTGCTTTGTTAGCTGTGGTTGTGAAGAGTCTGTCGTTCATACTCTCTGCCACTGCTTGACTAAACTGTGCAGAGTCAATGATGGGAGACTTGCCAAATCTTAACTGTTCTCCCTTAAATTTCATATCTTCCTCTGCCTGGCTAGCTTCAACTGCATGTTGCTCTGGGTATGAATTGAGACTTTCAATGTGTTTGACATACATCGTCATGATCTCATGGGCCTTTAGGAGTGTGGTCTTCCTGTTCTGAAGAAACTCTGACAGGTTCTTCAGTTCAGTCAGGACATCTGCCATCAGTGCAAGACTTTTCAGGAAGTTTACAGAGGCCAGCTTGGACAGCAGACCTTTGAATTTAGCCCTATTTCTGCTGTCCCTTGTCTCATCCTCTGATGTCTCACGGAAATGTTGTGCCAGTGCTGGATAAGAGTGCCAAACTGCAGTGACTGCCCTGTATGAAGAAGCAAGCCAGGGAACACTGAACACTCTTCCAATTCTTTTGAGTTGGATGTGTAAATTGTGAGCACACTCACTTAGCTCTCGCATGTTTTTTGGTGACTGGCTTGGAAGTCTTTTGTTACCCCTGTTGGCTCCAGTGCCTGGTCCACAGCTAGCTCCAGTCTGTGATTGAGGCAGTGCCACAGTACAATGCCTGGAAAGTCATCCTGGAGCAGCTTCCCAACACCAGACTTCACTCCCAGCATCACAGTGGTCCCATCACTGCAAAATCCTATGAAAACTTCCTGCAGCAATTGGTGAAGCCACTCTTGAACAAGGCAGTCGACTCAAATGCTGACTCCTAACTGGTGGTGTTCATGTTCAGAAGAATGTCTTTCCATAGCAACTGCTGTGTTTCGGAAGTAGATGCAAATGCGCACTCACGTACTGCTGAGTGAAATCTCCGGCCGTTAGGTCATAAGCAGTTTCTTTTCCAAGCTGTTCTGTATCGTTAAAATTGAACAAAATAACACGAAACAACTGCTTACTCTCCTACTGATTTTAATTGGGACATTTTGCAGTGAACGTAAAGACATTAAACGTGTGGTACATGTTTCTGGCTGGGCTGGGCGCAGAGGAGACCACCGGGCTCTCTCCGAGGGGAGGGGGAGAGAAGCAGGGCAATTGCCTCGAGGAAGAGAGAAAGATTCCCAGCCAAGGCTTCGTCCAGCATGGACTAAAACACAGCACGGACAGTTCAGAAACAATTCGGAATTAGTTAAAAGGAATTTTTAACAGACAAAGTAGTTTTCAAGACTGCATATTGCTAGCGGATCTATTTTCTGACCCAGAGTGCGGCGGTGACTGGTTCTGAATGAGGGCTTTATAGCAGGCAGCCGCTCTCCCATCTTCCTGGTACTGCGTACCGCCACTGAATCTTTTAGTGGTACGCAGTACCAGACCGTACCGACTTACTTTCACCCCTGCTTATAACCCTTCTCAGAGTGGGGTGTAACCTTACATGGAAATTCTAGCTTTGGGTCTCTCATCAGCGAAAGGGAAGAGAGAGCACATTCCATTCCAACAGTCACACAATTAGCTATTCATCAAGACTAGACATTGATATGTTTATATTGTTCATTACGTTAATATGTGATATAAACTACGCACAAAAAGTAAGGAAATTATTTCTTTGTTGTAACAATGCATCTTGGCAATAAATCATGCTGAGTATGTGGGTTGCGCCGATAAACAATTTGCCAAATCTTCTCTGACAATGCCAAACATTTTTTCTTTGTTGACTCTTGTTTGGTGTCGTTTGGTGGATTGGGTGAAGTAACAAGACATTGGTAATTTCACAATTCATTCATTTAACAAACAGGAGTGTCAGTAGCGTGTGGAAGAACCAATCATCATGCTGGTCACCAGCCTGGTCACACACTGCTGTGGGATGAAATCCCATTCTTCAACCAGCATTTGTCGCAAGTCAGCCAACGTAGAACAGCATGCCCAAGCTGATCCCACAAGTGTTCAATGAGGTTGAGGTCAGGACTGGTGGCAGGCCATTCCATCCTCTCCACTCCCAAATACTGGAGGTAGTCTCTGATAAACCCCGCTCTGTGGGGACGAGCGTTGTCATCTTAGAGGATAAAGTTTGGTCCCAGACTGTGGAGATATGGGATTGCCACTGGTTGCAGAATTTCGATATCTCTCTGCATTGAGATTGCCTCCAATGATGACAAGCCTCGTCTTTCCAGTTAGGGAGATTCTGCCCCACACCATCACACTGCCTCCACCAAAAGATGTTACTCTTTCAGTGTCATTGTCAAAGAAGATTTGGCAACTTTTTCATGGGCACAACCCACATACTCGGCTCTGCTGCTCATCCCACAAATGCATGTTCCTTACAAATGTGGCACCATTTAAAAGGGAAATAATCAAACTTTCCAATGGTATAAGATTTATTGCCAAGAAGCATTGTTATAACAAAGAAATAATCTACCAAACACAAATTTGTGCATAGTTTATGTCCCTTGAAAAGGAAGGGTGGTTTTTGCATGCACTTTTGCATCTAGGGTCCACTGGGTGAAGTCAAACATGGCTGGATGTCCAATCTGATAATCTGACTTCTGGTTCTTGTAATGATGCGTGGGGAGTAGGCGAGTGTAAGCGCGAGCCAGAGGAACAACGCAGGCAGACGTAGAAACGGTGAGAGCATAAAGTATAATTGAATATGGAGTACAGGTGAGCAAAACGGCAAAACAATGACCAATAGCACCTAGTGCTGTTTGGGAAACTATATAGTGTCCACAATCAACTAAGGAGGCGCACCTGTGTGGGGCTAATCCCCCGCAGGTGCGCAGCCAGGACGGGAAGCACGGAGCGTGCACGCCAATCGTGACACTTCTGATCTATTTCATCAGAAACCATGCTTTCTTGTAGAACCTTGGTGAGTTTTAGACATTCCAGGGGTCAGTTTTATGCTCTTCTGGAATGTCTAAGGTGTCCTGTTATGCACTATCTCCAGATAGCGGGGAAAAGAGAGAAAGAAAAACACCCTCTTGTCACCCCCTTTTTTCTGTGAGGGGCTGAAATCACTATATAAGGTTCCTAATATGAAAGCATTTCAGGGATAGTTAGGTGAAATGTTATCAATACTTACTGGCTGCTCTGGACCTTCACCGCCCAGAACTCGGAAACCAAAACCTGTCTCAATGTCTCTCTTCAGAAAAACATCTATGTCTTTTGTGTGAGGCTCTGCAGGTCAGAAAGACAAAGAAAGACTCCATTGGCGGATTTATACGATGTAGTAACAGCTTCTGCTTATATAGCAAGCTGTTTCCTTTCCTGTGTGTTTTTTGTAGCTTGTTCCAGTTTTATTCGTTGTCCTCTATTTGGCTCAGCATATTTTATTGATGCTAAATTTTTTCGCACACCATGCAAATGTATTTTAATGACAATCATATTTTACCTGAACCTGTTTATTATTCGCTTACAAATTATATATATTTTTTATTATTATGGACACAATATAATCTGCTAATTCTTAAACTAATGAAAGTGGAATAGAATTGAATAGAATCTTATCTAACCAAATCCTTACGTTTGCTCTCCAAGAGGGCTTTGGATTTGAGGTACATCTCAGTGGCATCACTTTTGGGGGAATCAGTTACTTGCAGGGTGCTGGCGTTGGAGTGGTAGGGCAGTGCTTGAACTGATTCCGTCATGCAGTCTAGAGTCTCTGTGCTGGCCGTCATTTCCTGTCTCTGACAGAAATATACACACGGCAGAGATGTATACACTGCTTCGAGCATGTGTAGTATTATTTTAGATAAAAACATTTTAAAAGCAGACTCCAGTAATAGTTTTTAACACTCCCACACTGCTGACACCATATCTACAGCCGCCTAAACATTGGTGTACAGCTGATTTGTCAGTGATTTAGACCAATGGTCGGGGGCACAAGCAAACAAGCATAGGCATAGGCCAAGTTGATATAACAGATACGTGTAAACTATACATAAACACTACTGCAAAAATGTATGCTTATTTTATAAAACATACAAGACTTGATTTTAAAAAGATAACAAAAGCACTAGTTCAAACGCTTGAAATAATCTTGTGCCCCCCTCTCATCTCACAGTGCCCCAACCCCCCGGTTTAGAAACCACTAGTTTAAATTACTGTTTAAGCCCTGCTTTTCATTAGATCACATAATTGTGGTGTTCAGCTATGAAAGGCATCCCATTCAGTCCATTCAGCTCAGCCAGCCATCTCCAGGCAGTGGTAATAGACCAATAATACCAGCAGTAATTTCACCGTAGGGTCTCTCATACATTACTTTCCTCCTATTGTTATCTGTGCTAAGCACGGGGATTTGAGTTTAATTTACACTCTACAGAAACAATATTCAAGATTTCCCCATAGCAGTGATGGTCCTATTCATGGAGAAAAGGGCAACCTATGTATCTAAAACTCTAATTATGAATACCACCATATCTAAAAGGCGTCCTGCACACCTCATTACCATCACAATCCCCTGACAATGGCCCTAAGTGTGAAAATACTGAAAAGAAGTAATTAAGGCAATTTTCCAGCACAAACAAAAGGAGGTGCCCAGAAACATAATCAATATTCAAATGTATTGCTATCCGTTAATTTGACTCAAAAGAAGCTTACTGCTTAGGCTGAAGCACAAAAGGCTTTCAAATTAAATTGAAGAATCGCCCACAGGGTAAAACAATACAGAGAAAACAGGAAGCGATATCGGCTTTTACTCACCAGCTTCAGGCTCTTGACAGGTGATGTTTGACCTATTAAGAGACGTGTGACAGTATGGTTGAAAAAGCAACAAAAAAAAAACAAATAAACAAACAGAAACATGGGTAATATTTACTCAAACTGACTGACTGAACCACAGTCCACTAGGTGGCACTGTCTCACTGACAGAGCAATGGGGAGCAGTGAACTTGGAAATACACAGTTATAATAAAACCAAAGAAATCCACTCACTGTAAAATGCTCTATTAGGGAGCATACATTAGCATGCGATTATAGATAAATAGGACATTGTACAGTTTATGTGCTGGGAAACAAGTGTCTACATACGAAAAGACTACAAAGCAATTCAGCGTAGGCGAGAGATTCATGCAAATAATGCAATGACCATAATTTATTGTTCCCCCTTCAGAGAGCACTGTACAGTTGTACACCCACATGATTTTGTCTCAAACTCATTATTCCCTACAGTGTATCTCTTTTAACAGACTGACCCCTAGCTGCACTAAATACATTCACAATTACTCCTCTACATTTGAGGAAGGGTGCGAAATTATTTGAAATAGTAGTTAATTTAGTTTGATTATCAATCTAGTTTTTGTGACAAATAACATATTTTAGAATCACTGCTCTAGAGCCCTTGAACCTTGCAGAAGGAGTTAAAACAGCCAGCTGCGCTCAATAGACCCTTTCCACAAAGGTGTCAGGCAACCAAGTAATGTAGCTTTAGCGACATCCAATGGGTAGTTTACACCTTGTTGTTCACATACAGTATAGTATATTAGTTTCTATATAAGATGATCACTTTCATCTGGTCAGTGGGAAAGCATTGGGAATTTTACTTGCCATTTTATGGCAAGTAAAATTCCTGTTACAGGGACAGATTGAATAAGTTATTTCCAGATTTTCTTCGGTCAGTGGACAGAAGGGAGAAAGGCTGGGGTGTGTCCAAGAGGAGGAGGAGGCCCCTGGTGGCCATGCACTGATTATCCACAGCTCTTTAAAAAACGGACCACAGGTATATAACCATACAGAAATATCAAAGCCAAAGCCAAGCTCATCAGTCTGCAAAGTGATTCCCCCAGGGTGGTGTTTTAGGAGATTGGTGTAGGGTGCTCTCCTGCCCCCCACCCTCCTTGTAAACCATCCACCATGGTCCCCCAACCGCACTAGCCCCCTTCCCCCTTCCCCCTTCCTTTAGACTCAATTGCGTCCTTCGTGCTTATGTAACGCCCCTTCTTAGGCCTGTAAGACACAGCGGTATGCCTTGCTACTGTAGGAGCCCATTCAAACACGGGCATGCCGCAATAAAAGGGGGTGAGGGGTATGTCTGTGTTCGTGTGTGTTTTTAGGTAAAAACAGACAGGCCTGCATATGGTGGTTCTCGGGAAGGTGTGTTTATTCTGACTGGTGAAGAGGAGACAGCCGGTGCAGGGCCCGCCCAGGCCCGGCTGTCTCCTCTTCACCAGTCAGATGGCTCTTTGCGAGGTGAAGTTGTGATATTAAAAGCGTGACACATTTACATCCTCATCACCAAGCCTTCTACAACTCTCTCTCTGCCCATTAGGCCTGTGGAAGACATGACAATAAACAAATCGATGTAGACTGAAGGATAGACACATAGACATACAGTATATACTATAGACATATAGGCAGATTGAAAAATAGACACACACACATATATATATATATATACAGTATATATATATACATAAACATTGTATAGACAGACAGACAGACAGATATATATAGATAAATAGAAAGACAGATTAATAGACAGATTTATAGACATGGTAGATATACTGTAGATATATAGACAGAGAGACACAAACATTTAAACCAAACCGAAATCCTGATGTACAAAGACCGTGGTTTTCAGTGTCTCACCTCCTCTCAGCACCAGGATGTCGAGCTTGCTTCCGACCGGCAGGTCTTTTAGGATGTCCACCACCAGGGCGTGGCTAAGCGTCTGGACATTCTGCTGGTTGATCTCCTTGATCACGTCGCCCTTCAGCAGGCCACGGCACCACTGGGCATCCAAGATCATCTTCACCTTCTGGCCCAGCGGGCAGTCGGCGATGGCAAACCCAAACCCCCCTGGACCCTTCACCAGGGAAACGCTCACCTAGGTTCAAAATAATAGGCTTTTTATGCACAAGTTAGAGAAATACCTCTCCCGGATTGAATGTTACTCACACACTTTAAAACGGGGAGGAGCTTTTGGTTTTGGATTGGATAACGCTATCTATCGGCATGGGTAATGAAACCAAAGCAAATTGTTAGTCTGTCATGCCCACAAATGGAAATTAAACTGTTTCTAGAAAGTAGGAAATGTTTCCAAATAACTGTGTCGTAATTTGACACACTGCTCTATTAGTGTCTCCTATAGCAGTTTTGAGCAGATACGTTCTATTTTGAATTCTATTCTATTCTATTGCTTGCTTGATTCTTTATATGCAATTTTTGCACATCACACCAGATTTTAAGATACATCCTGATATTATTATATTTCAATGAATTACAATGAATTACATCTTACTATTTATGGGATGAACATTATGCCATCTCTGAAAACATTATGTTCTATATGCATTTTCCTTCTTCACTACTGCAGCACTCTTCTACAAATCCACCTAACCTGGTAAATATGATATGCCCCTTTTTCGGATATTCGGATTGTCTTTTTCAGGTATCGAGTTTCAGAGTTTCAGATCAGAGCTGCGAGAGAACGCTGCCAGAAATCACGTGACTCGAAAACTCCCAACTGTGTGGGCAGATCTCTGAAAAGTGGGTGTTGTAAACTCAGCTCTGAAAATACAGTTTTGCGACTGTAATACAAGTGCAAATTAAATCAAAATAAAGATTCGCCTTTTAGAATGTCAAGTTTCAAAGTTTCAAAACTTTGTTCTTAAACATATGCGCACCAGTTTTCAACCCCGGAAAACAAACAAATGCACCGGGAGAACAGTGAGAAATTTGAAATTCTGAAAATATGTTGGAGAAACACTGTAAAAGAAGTGCTGCAGTGGTGAAGAAGAAAAACGTATACACAAATATATCAAAGCTTTTTTTTCAGCTTTGAATCATGGCATGATATTCATACTATAATTATTCCCTTGACAATACAAAATTTTGCATCACCCATCGCTGCACTCACCAGCTCCGGCTGTAGCATTGTGCCAGTTTCACCACGCTCCGCCTGCCTCCCGTTGGGCAGAGTCGCTACCACCGGCCGCCCACTGGCATCCGTAGTGAGGAAGTGGAGTTCCTGGGAGGAGCCATGGAGAACATCGCCCTTTACCAGCAGAGGCTGGCCATTGATGAGGGGCACGGCCGTGACCACCTCCCCACTTTGCAGGGCCGACTGGCCATGGGGGGACTGGCTGGCACATGATGGGGGCATGGGAGGCGGAGGCGGGTCGTCGCTGTTGAGGTCCACATCCGGCGGCAGCTGGTATCCACGGCACAATACCATATCCACATATTGGTTGACTGGGATAGACTGGAACATCTGGACCACCTCTGGGTGGGTCTTACCCAGAACGCATGTCCCGTTAATCTCCACAATAACATCACCTGGTGGGACGGATAGATAAAGATAGATATCATACTGTTAGGAAAATATGGTTTTAATACTGAATGTTCATATAATGTGCCCCTAAGCCTTTGTGTGTTGCACCAAGGACAT
>JAODLI010026540.1:0-13308 GCA_027575585.1 Percopsis omiscomaycus | reverse complement strand
TTCACAACACCAAGTACTTTCTCTCGGTCCGAGTCCTCTTTGTGCTCTGGCAATATGGTCTCAGGTACAGGTGGTGTCGCTGCCTTCACTTCATTAGTTGGAGGCAAAGAGGCAGGGGTGTAACCAATGGACAACACTGGTGGGGTGACAATTGGCCGCTTACGTTGCGTTGGAGAAACCCGATCACCGACGGGCAGCTCTGTGCTGCTGTCCGCGGGGTGTGGCTGCTGTGGGCCGGACAGATGCAAGCGCTTGTGCTCCAGCATAAAGTCAAAGTCCAGGAACTCCTCTCCACAATCACAAATGTAGAAGGACCGGGCAGGGCTCTCGGGTTTCAGCAGCAGGCTGGGCGGCTGGTTGGACGGTTCCTTTTCATCTTGAATGACGCTGGACGGTACCGGGGGAAGGCCCGGGGCCTTGGCAGGTGTTGCGGCTGCGTGCGTTGCTTGGTGTACCAGCAGAGAAGACAGTCCGGTGAAGGTGGCCGAGCATGCCATGCAGCGATGCACCTTGGCAGGCATGTTTCCTTGTAACCCGAGCATGGCGTGGGCAGCAGCCAACCAGGTGTCGAGGCTAATCCAGGTGTGTTCTCAAAGTTGGGCAGGAAAGGCGGTTTCCTGTGGAACACACATCAAACAGGAAATGGACAGATACAAGCAATTAGGGCGGCAAATTAATGTGTCACATCAAAGAGGATTTTATCCTCATGATTTGCTTGATTATTTCAGTCCCACAAGTTGTACAGTTGTAAAATGTACACGCTTTAAAAAAGGTAAACGCAACCTTGCCAGCAAAATATTATTCTGCAAATGTCAATGCACTGTTAATTTTAATTTGATTAATTCAAATAAGAAAAAAGTAAATGTGGCACATTCGAAAAGTAACTTAATTCACTTGGGAATCGTCAGCTGATGAATTATAGAGCTAAATAAATCACAATAAGCGCGTGGTAGGTTCTTAAAAATATGATCTCCATGGAAGAGTCATCAGAAGAAAGCAACCTCAAGTGTTCAAAACATCATCTAGATAAGCCAGAGGCGTTTGGGATCCAAGTGCTGTGGACTGATGAAGTTAAAAACCAAACTATCACAACCACAATCACCAAAGGTACGTTTGAAGAAAAGAACAGCTTGCTAACTCTTGAGCACGGGGATATGTTGTGTGTTGGCGTTGTGTGGCAGCCAGTGGCACAGGAAACGGTGCAGAAGGAAGAATGAATCCTGGAAGCGAATGTCACAGTCAAGAAACTGTCAGTCAGAGAGTGGGTACTGTTACCAAGTACCGACTAAATGCCACACTTAGCATTTTATCTCCCCCTCCCACTTCATCAAATAAATAGTAACTAATAAATAGTAACAATAACGTCAAAGCGTGGGCATTGCTGTTTACCTGCCCATGCGTCTTGGCTGACACTAGGAATATCTCCAGGGAAAGCCGTTATAGCAGCATAACTTAACGATGCCATGCTAACAATGAATAACGCCAATGAAATTGTGTTCGTTACAATTATACACATTTGTCATGTGTGCATAAAACACGGTTTGTCGCCCTGATCTTGCATCTCAGTATGTTCACTAGCTTTAGCTAAATCAGGGAGAGCGTTCAGGGTCTTGTAAAGGGCCGGTGTCTTATCGAAAAGTCCCCTCCCTCCCGATTATTTTTTCTCCTTTGCCTACAATATAGCTGATTTTCAACGAGATAAAACACTTAACTGAAGAAGCAAAGCAACTATTTTCTATTATTCGAATGCCCTCTTAAATGCCCTCCATCGGGATGATCATTGTAGATCATGTATAATCGTGCAAACGGAATAGTGCAAAAACAGGAAAAGGCCACAAGGCACATTACACAATTCTATACTAACAAGTATGATGCTGCAACAACAGAAATCCAGGGCGGGGATTAATATAGTTCCAATCTTATCTCATGAATGTAGGCAAAGGGCCAATTCTGGCGTGCGGACATTTTCGGCACGACACCCGTCAAGCTGAGGGGGTAGCCTGCTAGCTGGATATGTAGCTTCACACAATAACCCACCTTGTCTGTTGGCCGCCTGTGTAGGATCATTTGACATTGAAGACACATCCACAAATTCAGATTTCACCGATAACAGCTTGATTAGTTAGGTACATTTCTATCAACGTTTCGTTAATGTTTAAACCCACTTAAGGGAATAGATGTACGTCTTCAGGGGCTGCAGCACTCGCCTCCACGACAAACCAACTGCGGCAAGTTAGAAGAAGAAACACGCGCTAGATGAAACACAACTTCCGGTAAATTTTTCATGTCAAAGTAAAACATGAAAATACATGTAAGCGTGTGAACGGGATACCAAACCAAAATGTAATCATCACTGGAAGAGATCTTTAATTACATTTTATTTTTGTAATTGTAATAATATCTTTAATTGTCTGTACTAGCTGCTAAACCACTGTATATCATCACTGGAGTAAATAGAACATGTAAGTATGGATAAAAGTTTTTGAAGAAATGCATAACCTCCTTCAACTTCCTAAATTAAACTTAAATTAAAGTTGCAGTAATCAAGGATACAGTATTAAGAACTGCCTCCACACTTCTTTTTTTAAAGGAATCTTCTGTGTGAGATGTTACAGCATTTAACAGACGCTTTTATCCAAAGCAACTTACAATTACATTGTTCTATTACATGGAGCAGGTAGGGGTTAGGCATCTTGCTCAAGGATGCTAACAGGTAGGCCGACTCTGGGGCACGAACCTACAACCTTCTGGCTGGGAGTCCAACACCTAGACCACTAGACTATCCTGCCCCCTATGTCTCAACAAAAACACACTCAAAGATTTACACACTCAAAATAAGTTGTGGAAAAAGTGCAAGATAACATTTTAAAACAGACCAACTAATTACAAACCGTAGGAATAGTCAAAAGCTGTGGTGAATACTCACCCACGGGTAATGTTAGGTGAAATACTGTTATGTTCAGTTATGTCTATGCATGTTTTGACTTTGTGTGGACATGTTCCATCGTTATTAGATATTGCCTTGTTGTACTACACATCGCATGCATCCTGATGTGTAACTGACCGGTGGCAAGTTTATTTCCTCTGGGGTAGCTGGAAAATAAACAAGAGTTGATACTGCTATTCGTCTCGACATTGAATTAATTGATCAACTATGTGCGAACACAAAGAGGATCTCTCTGGTATGTTAAAATTTAACACAACATAACACAAAGCACTCAGTACACACAGGAAATCCACAATTTGTTCAAGATAACTTGTTTATTTCTTCAATGCATCAACTCAATTACCTTGAAGAAATGTAACAGTAACAATGAACACAAATGAAAAGAATATCTCAAAAGTTCGATTTTCTGTACAAAGATCATAATCAATTTGTAATTGTTAATGTATAGGACAGAGAGGGCATCGAACACTGCACTATGTCCATAAGAATTAATGGAAAGTCATACAACACAAACGTAAAATTAAAATGACCTATTTACATATCCTATACAATAATTTTGAACATTATACAATTGTAAGGTAAATCAACATCAAAACTGTCCAGCACCTGCTTAAGCTGCAGTCAAATTTGATCCACTAAAGGATATCTTCCCTTTTCAGTGGCCATTTTTTTCATATTCGTCACATAATATTGAACAACTTTACATATTTTTCTTGGAGCTCATAGAAGGTTTACAACCATCATCAAATAGCAGATTCTAACACAAGAACCCAAACTATACACAGTATTATAATGCATCAACACCTAGGCGAAGGTCCAGCATGAGTCTGCTGGTGTTTTTCCAGAAGGTGCGGGAAAGCAAATGCTTTGTCACATTCTGTGCATTCATAAACAACTTGCCCCACATGGGTCTCCTGGTGCAGCCTAAGATGGGACAGCTGGCTAAATGACCTGTAACACATATCGCAACGGTGCTGTCCTACATTTTTATGGCTCGTTTTCATATGTAAAGACAGGCGTTCCATAGTCTCAAATGTAGTGGAACATTGTAGACACTTAAATTGTTTAACATGTGAACTTTTCTCATGTTTGTCCATTTTATTTTCATGCCTTTTCTTGTGTTTGTTAAGATTCCCTCTCCCGCTGAAGGTTTTTCCACAAATGTCACATTTGAATGAGCGGTCCGGTTGATGCCGTTTATTTTGGTGCTCCAAGAGAGAACTTTTGGAGGAAAATCGATCTGAACAAAAGGGGCAATTATAGGAGTCCTCTCCTGTAACGTCAACCTCTTCCTCCTCCCCCCCCCCCACCACTGGTTGGTCACGGGTGGCAGGAGATTTGATTACTGGCCGATTTAAGTACTTTCTCTCTGTAGGTTCCTGCTGTTGACGGGAACAGTGATGCTGGCGGAATGCGTCGCTTCCCAGAAAGCTTTGGCCGCACTCTGTGCATTCAAATTGAGTCGCTGCAGTCAGGTGACAGCGTTTGTGTTCTTCAAGCTTGCTTTTGGTGGGAAAGGTCATGTTGCAGTTCTTGCACTGGTGGGCGACGTCAGAATGCGCCGACACGTGATGCAGAAATTCAATAGCATTGGCGTAACGCTCATAGCAAACTGGGCACAAGAAGACTTGTGGAGGCCCTCCGTCTCTCACAGCATTGCCTTTGATTTCCGCTGCAGAATCACTGTCGATGTGTCTCCGTAAATGGCTGAGGAAATCTTGGTGAGAGGAAAGAGTAATGTTGCATTGGTAACACATGTATACGTAGGGTCCTGAAGGTTGGTGTGCGACCACGTGCTTTATTAGGTGAGACCTATTGATGAAATGTTTATCACACTTGGGGCATGAATACGGTCGCTCTGAATGCGATCGGCAACCATGGGATGAAAGATCCTCCGGGTGACCAAAATGCTCTTTGCAGACTCCACAACTAAATTTTAGTTTTTTTGTCGCCGCCCATGCTTTGTCATCTTGTGGGTGCACGGCTGAAAGATTACCGCCTGGTTCAGAGTGGCTCTTGCGATGCTCAGCTCGACTGCTCTTGCAGGAAAACGTGCAATTGCACAAGTCGCATGGAAAATTTTCTTCACGATGGGTCGCCATGTGCTCTGCCAGCTGCGAGGGTCCCGTGAAGCTAAGGTGGCATTTGGAGCAGCGATATGGGCGACTCTTTCCATGAGTGTGTTTGTGTTTGCGCAAAGCAAAGAGAGAGACGAAGCCTCTGCCGCACGTCTGACACTGAAATTCAGATTTGTGCATTCGCTGATGTTGCTGCAATTGTGACGCTTGGAAAAAACATTTGCCACATTCGGCACATTCATGGGGCTTTTCACCAAGGTGACATCTCTGGTGATCTTCAAGACTTTCAGACGTGAGGAATGTCTTGCCGCAGACGTGGCAGGGAAAATAAGGAGCTGCATCTGAGTCACTGTGTTCTGTGCCAACATTGTCACCATCACTTTCTCTATCACCTTCCCAAAGGTCAGTGGTAACATTGTTTTGGTCAGCGTCTTCGTAAATATCGTGATCCATGTCTTCATTGATCTGACTTCTTCTGTGCCTCATCTTATAGTGTCTACTAAGAGATTTTTTAATCAAGTACTTCTTATGACACAAATGACAAGCATATACGTTATCTGGATGGGCTTCTTTGTAGTGATCGTGTAACAACTGGTTTGTCCAAAATGTTTGGGGGCACATTTTGCAACCAAATGGTCCGTTTGGGTCATGACAGGATCTGTGGGTGCCAAGCTCTTTCATAGTGAGGAATGTCTCGGGGCAGTCGGGGCAAGAATGAGCATTATCGTTGTGAGTCTTCATGTGTTGCATTAGATTTGCTTTACTGCTACACATCTTTCCACATTGTGAACACGTGTTGCGTTTCTTCTCTTGTTCCTCTCTTCCATGGTCTTCAAGGTGACTAATGAGCAACAGACCATCTGTGAAACTCTGATCACATTCTGAACACTGGTACTGCACAGATTTGGTAGCTTTAGAACTGCTTTGTTCGCGTTTTCCCTCTGAATCATTAGGTTCATCTTTGCAGGAGAAGTTGGCTTGCAGAACACCTGTGCCTGTTGTTTGGGAACCTTTGTTGAATAGAATAACATTGTCATTCAAAGCAAAATCTATCTCTGAAGTTATAGGGGTTACGGGTGTACGGTTGGTATCGACTTTGGCAACATATTCAGGTCCTTTACATCTCCTGGAATGGTTTCGTTGAAGATTCCTGTCCCCGAATTTTCGATTACATTTCTTACAGGTGTGAAGTGTTTGTCTTCCATGGAAACGTACATGGCCCATCAGTCCAGATTTATTTAAGAAGCGCTTGTTACATAATGTACATTTAAAAGGTTTTTCCCTCTCATCAAATCCAGTATTATCGAACAACAATCCTCCACCGTCACTCAGCATCTCGTCATCCTTTCCGTCTTCCAATGGGTCCTCCTTGTCGTTGACTGCATTTGAAAAATGCTGCTGTAGAGGCACAGGGGACATTGGCGACTGCCAAAGTGCGTCTTCAGGGTGCGCAAGTATCAGGTGATGTTGGAGTTGAGAGAATATCCCAAAATGGGAATCACAATAAGCACAAGAGAAGGCGTTCGGTGGTCTTTTAGGAGGGGGAGACTTTTTGCTGTGCTCCGGCAAGGTTTGTAATCCAGTGCAGCTATTGGTGTGGTTTTTAAGTTCATCTTTAAAAAACAACCCCCCGCATCGATCACAGGGCTTTAAATCAGTTGGCTCTTTTTCTTGGGTGCACTTAGATAAATGGCGAAATAAATAATCCTTCCGGATGAACCTCTCTCCACACTCGTCACATCCATAAGGTTTCTCGCCCGTGTGCAGGCGTGTGTGTACTGTCAAATGATTAGGTGTTCTGAAGGATCGAGGGCAGAATTTGCAAGTATATTTCTTGTTTTTGTCAGAAAATGTACATATTTTTGAAAGTTTCTCAGTCTGTTGATTGCACTGCTCTTCTAAGGAACCGTTTGTTTTAATGGATGGTTTTCTGCATTTCAAAAGCCGATGTCTTCTCAGAGATTTTTCGAGAGTGAACCCTGAGCCACAACGGGTACAAACAAAAGCTTTTTTTATATTATGGAGCATAGTGTAATGTCTTTCCAGGTTCGAATTAGTAGAGAAGCTTTTTGAACAGATGTTACACTCAAAACGGCGTCGCTTCTCAGCATTTGAACTTTTGTTTTGCCAACCCTTACCAACAGCGTCTATGCTGATTTTGGGTATACGAATTTCTAGTCGCTGTCTTTTCCCTTTACAGTGTTTCTGATGCTGTTCAAGATGATCATGTCGTGAGAAGCAACTGTCACAGGCTTTACAGCGATAGGGTTTGACTTCAGTATGCGTTAAAATATGGCGTCTCAGGTATCTGGATTTCATAAAAGTCTTTGTGCAGAATTTACACTTGTATTCCACTTCACTCTGCTGGTTTTGGTTTGCTTCTCTTAAACTTGACACCTGTACATCACACTTGATCACGGACTGTTTCTCTTTATAAACACCATCACAGAATGCTTCGTGCTGCAAACATCTTGCTTGGCTTTCATATTTTTGTCCACAGTGCATGCATGTATATGGTTGCTCACCAGTATGTTTAACAATATGTCTCAAGAGTAATGATCTATACTTGAACATTTGTGGACAGTGGGGACAGTTAAGTGAAACCTTAACATCTTTTCTTTTAATGCCTTCATCACTGTGACCACTAGAGTTGGACAAATCTGTGTTGTTGGGTTGTAAAGTTCCATTGCACTTCCTTACATGCTGTGTAAGTTTTGTGGAGCCAAAATGCTTCCCACATTTTGAACAAGCCAACAGTGACTTTGTTTTGTGCGCATTATGGTGTTTCTTCAACCGTGATTTTCGATTGAAGACCCGTGAACAGTAACTACAAGAGAATTCCTTTTTAACTTTCAAATTCTTAACTTTTAGCGATGGTGGATCTGTTTTGACTAAAGGTTTAACGTGGTGGCATTTCTTTTGGTGGAGCCTAAGGTATTTAATGCTATAAAATCGTTTCTCACAGGCACTGCAAGGAAAAGGTTTGTTTCCAGTGTGTTTATGCATGTGGTGAAGCAAATAGCGTCGACCACTGAAGTGACATTTACAAAAGGGGCACTGCTGTGAAGATCCAGTTATATGGTTTAGACTGTGCTTTCTAAGTGCATTACTATCAGGAAAAGTCTTTTTGCACAATAAACACAGTAACGGAGGTTGCAAGGATTTCTGTGGCTTCACCTGTGGTCTCTTTTCCTTTCCAGGGGCCTTCAATTCACGTGCATGAGAGGGTAGATGTCGAAGTAGATATACAGGATACTGGAACTTCATTGGACAGTCTGGGCACTGAAGCATTCCCCTTTTAAGATGCGACTTTCTGTGCTCAATCAATTCCCGGATGGTTTGAAGAACCGTTTTGCAAATGGTGCATTGTATTTTTCGCTGGTGAACAGTTTTGTGAGCAATCAGAGAGGCACGTTTCTTGTATCGTTTTCCACACTCCAAACAACGGTAAGGTCTGTCACCTTTGTGATTGCGTTCATGTTTCCTCAGTAACAATGATGTGTTGAAACCTTTCTCACAGAATTGACAGGTGAAGACAAGGCTGTTACTGGTTTCCTTGGAAGTCAAGGTATCCTCCTCACCCTCAGTCGTTTCGTTTTCAGATTTGGCTTTCTTACAGAGAAGGGAAAAACTTGTATGCCTGTACTTGAACACTTTACCAGTGTTTTTAAACAACTCGTGTTTTTTCATGTGTCTGTATTTCCCAGACGAGTAGAGAAAAACAGCTGGGCAAAGACTGCATTTGTAGTGTTGCACGTTTTCAAGGGCTGTAGGGAGTACTGGAGGAATTTCTTTTTTCTGTTCATTTTTTTTCTTGGATCTGGTCTTCATCTTTGCAAGCTTTCTGTGATATTCTTTCAGGCAAGTATTCTTTATATGCCTATGCCTATTAGATGGCATTGTAAAGGTAGCACGACATAGTGGACACCGATAGCCATTGCCAACTTTTCCCCTGCCACCGTACGTCAACACTCTGATACAGTCTCGCAAATGTCGAGCCATGTTAAACGAGTACTTGAATACACGTGGACAGAGGGGACATTTATGTTTCACACTCATCCCTGTTAAAACTGATTTGCTTGCACTGAAATTCTGGTGGGTCTTAATCTTGTGTACATTCCGTTTGTGTTTCCTAAGTTCATCTGTAGTTATGAAGCTTTTACTACAAATCTTGCATACGTTGGTTTTGCAGACATCTACAAGCTTCACATAACATTCTGGTAGACTTGCATTGGGGGTGTCATTTTTCGTCGTTTTTGCTTTGCCATAAATGGCATTGTTCGTTGAAATAACATTTCGTTTGTTTAACGGGCATCGACCAGGTATAAGCATGTGTCTTTTCAGCGATCCGCCCTGTGCAAAATAATTACCGCATTTACACTTATAAGGGGTTTTGCCTGTGTGTTTTCGCACGTGCTTCACGTAAAAATATAATGTATTAAAGTTTAAATTGCAGTCCTTACAGGTGTGCATGCGTTTCTTTTTTTTCTCTACAGCAGGACCAGACGAGAGCTGAGGAACCTCATTAACTATGCCACACAAATGCCTTTCTGCACTTTCCTTATTTAGCAAGTAGATATTACAGATTGGACAGAATTTAAATTCATGGTTGGAGTGTTTAGAATGGTGGTGATCCATGAGTTCATCTACATTTTTAGTTGAGTGTTGGCAACATGCACAGTGGTACGTCTTTTTGCCATTTCCTAGTTCCAGGTTCTTCACAACAACAACAGGCTGCAGGTGTTTCCTCAATTTTAAGGAACATGTCAGGTGAACTACCTGCACCTGGTTTGTTTGTTCATTTTCATCTCTGGCCACTTCATTAGATTCAGGCTTCAGGTTTTCATCAATGTCAGAAGGTGACTCTTCTTCTGACAGAGGTTCACCGTACATCATTTCATCCAAAGGTGGTTTCTCTTCAATTGCTTGATGCACCTTCTGAAATGTTTCACTTATATTTTCAGGAGGTTCGCCAACAAGACAGGCTAGCTCTATGGAACTCAGACTACGCTGGGATGACTCTTTCTGATCCGACACACAGGCGGTCTGGTCCACATTTGAGTCAGTTGTATTTAAACTGGATTTTAAATGATCTGACCCTTGCTTGTCATTTTCACAACAATCAGTGGAATTAAAGTCCCCGACAGAATCACTACAAATGGTTTGAGATGTTTTTTTGAGAGCCTGATTATCAGGGAACTGCAAACTTCCGACACCTTCCAAACTGCCAACACCTTGGGGGCAGCCTTCGGAACCCTGGATGTCTTTTTGACTGTAGGTAGAACCGGTGGTATCAACAGTGCATGTGTACTTTCGTTTAGAAGTATTAGCCTCAGAATCGGAAATGTGGCTACCTTGTAAATCGGATGACTCAGAGGTAGACAGCTCCATTTCTTCTTTGTGGTCATATCTTACATTTTCGCCTTTATCAGCTGTGGAGATGAGACTTGAGAGAAGGTTTTCCTGCTCATTGCAAACTTCTATATTTTCTTTAGATTTTGCTTTAAGTTCTTTTGCTTCCCTTCCCTGTTTATCATTATCAATCCCATCTTCTACAAGACTAGCAGAAGCAGGCAGGATCCTGTGAGCAACCAAGCATTCATCTTGTAAATCGGAGTTGGAGGTAGATGACTGCATGTCTCCTTTGTCATCATTCAAATGTTCATGTTGATCAGCCTTGGACAGCTGACTTGAGCGCAGGTGTTCCTGTTCATTACGCGCCTCCTCATTCGGTTGAGGTTTGCTTTGGATCAATTCTTGCATTTCAATTTTACGACAGTCGTCACGACAGTCATTCTCAACAGTTCCAGATGCAGTCGGGATATTTTGAGTGAATACAGTGGCCTCTTGGTACTTCTTCTGGTCACCACATGTCTGCTCCTCCCCATCATCATCATCATTATCAGGAAGTTCCTTGTTGAAATCGTCAGTTAGGATTTTGAGGCCTCCCACGCGGGAGGCCTCATGTTGTTGCGTTTGTACAAGATCTTTCACCAGATCTACATTCAGTCGTCGGTGGTCTTGGCCATCGGCGCGCTCATCACGTCCTTCAATGCATTTGCTGTCCGAGTTGTGAGAGATCTGATCATTTGGCACGCCCGGTTGGGCGCCGTTATCCTGCGTCTCATTGCTCAGTCGAGTGCTGCCTAGCAACCCTGCTGCGGCCGCCATGGATGAACTTGGCAAATCTAAAGGAGTCTCTGACATATTGATGCACAGGCTCTCCATGGAAGGTGACATAATGCTGCCGGTTGGCGCGACAGTCCATTCTGGCTGATTCTGTTTTTCAGTACCATCAATTTCATAGCTTTCGATATTTGGTTCCGTTAACCTGTTGTGTTTCATGAACTTACAAGGTGGCCGAGTTTCACTGACATCTGCTTCTGAGCAGGTGCTTACATCTGAAAAGTCCTCGAGAAAGGATGAAGTGAGTATTCCACAGTCTTGTTTAATATCTTGCAAATCCATTTCGAGCAAATGGCTTGATGTGGATAATTCCTCTATGGCAAAATTTGGGATGTTGCCATTTCCACATCTTGACAAGACTTCTTTATCAGTTTGTTGTATATCAGCCTGCCATGGCATGTCACCATAGTAGGTTTGATAAACGCAGTCCGATCCGTTAATGCTAGGGTTGGAGCAAAGATTTGGGGTTGTTGTGGGACCCTCTTGAGAGACCACAGTGTTGGCAAAGTCATGGTGTCCAATTATGTTTTCGATAGGCTGGGATAAACTGCCCTCTATTTCTGAAGATACTTTCAATGTCCTTGAATCCGACGACAGAGTTGGAAGACTGTGAAAATATGAATCCCAGCCATGAGCCATTCTCTGCAGCAGCTGGAGGCTAGGGATCAATACCTTTCACCCCCTGAAACAGACACAGGGGAGCACGTGTGAACAAAACACTTAAAAACATAGCAATGTACATACATGAATTAGACTTAAAAATAAATAAATAAAAGCTAATCTAACCTCTACTTGATCATATGTGGCCAAGATCCAAGCTGATGCTTCTTACATCCTACTGGCAACCTGAAACATAGGCATGGGAATAGATTTTAATAAATTCTAAATATTTATAAAGTATTAAAAGGGATAACTAAACCCCAAGTTCTAGCAATAGTCCATCTGCCTAGGAAATTCAAAAGATGCCCCCTGATGCTGAAACAATGACATGTCATTGGTTGTTGTGTTGTTCTAGAGAGTCTGATCTGTTGGCGATGACAGACTGTGCATAATATCATGAAGGCACATTGTAAGTAGCAGCGCAATCACAGTGAGTTAAAAATGTGTGCCATTTGATCCGTAACTGGCTCCCTCAGTTAAATCCACTTCAGTTCAGGGTTTCATGTTAAACGGGTCAGTCAGGTACAGTATTAAATTAGTGCTGCGGTCGGTTAACCAGGTTACAGGACAGGACAGGTGCAGAATTTGCCTGTGCAGGCTCTGGGAGAAAGCCGGTGCCAGCACTTGTGTGTGCGAACTCATTTTTGCAGAAATCTGGATTAATGCACAGTTGATTTATAAATAAATGTTTTATCGTAGCCTACGTCTTTTTGTGATAGCTAGGCAGTGCCTAGCCAACCTTGCCTACCCTGTCGGCACGCCACTGATTGATAGATATTTTACAAAGTTCTTGCAAGCAGATATATTAATTTGTTAAATCAATAAAAGAACGAAAAAAATTACATTATTACCCGGTTACCATGATTTCAAATAAATGTTTCCATTCCGGAATATTAAAAAATATAAAGTTTCTGGTTTCGTTTTTGTTCCTATCAAATGATCTATCATTTTTGCTTTTCATTTTTGTTCCCTGAACCGGTTTAAAGCCTTCATTTAAAGTAATAATATATGCAACTTTAAATAAATGTATAACATACCCCCTACATTACCTATTGCCCCCTGTCTCCAATGTGCACACAAGGGCGAACTTAATTTTTGCAGGAATCAAGAGGATGGAAGTCTTGGTTGTACCAAATCATATGACGCTATCTTGAAGTGTTTTAAATACAGTTGGGCCAAACATCACTCAACTTTGTATACAGTAGGGCTGGGTATTGGCAAGGACCTCACGATACGATACATATGATACAAGGGTCACGACACGATTATATCACGATACATTGCGATACAATACTTATTGCGATATATTGCGAAATTCCACATAGTTGACTGAAAATGTAAGAAGAGAGCTGAGATACCGCACACGACACATCGGCTTTATATTTTTAAGGAGCTGCTGTAATTTTGTCAGCTGCGTCTGTCATGTTGCATCCAAAT
>JAODLI010026539.1:0-43427 GCA_027575585.1 Percopsis omiscomaycus | reverse complement strand
TGCATGCCCCCCCCCCCCCCCCTCATCTGTGTCTCTCGCTGTGTGTGAATGGCTGTGTTTCTCCTTTGTGTGTGTGTGCATAAACATGTTTTGCCTAACTGTGTGTGTGTGTGTGTGTCTGTGTGTGTTGTGGATTTTCTAAGGGACTGGAAGCAGCTTCTAGAAGCCAAGGAAAGCACAAACAGAGAGTTTGGCTGAAGGTTTCCATCAGTGGCCTGAAGATAGTGGATGAGAGGACAGGGGTGAGTAGGTTATTATTATAGATTATTTCTCTCACACTCCCTGCCATGTCTCACAGACACTGTTGGAAAGTAACCGGTTAAATGAATCGGTATTCTAGTAATCTGATTACAAATCAGTAATTACAAATTACAAAGATTCTTTAGAGACTGAAAGCACGCTGTGGCCACTATTTCTGCTGAACGACGTCTGTTCAAATGCCCCTAGTATTAGATTAAGAAATAAAACAATTATGTAAAAGACGATAAACCCCATTGACAAATGTATAAATACAGTATATTATAATGCTAGATTAAAAAAGACTATTTAAAATATAGTTTATAACTTTGAAATGATTTTGCAACCTCCTCTTTCTGCAGTTCACATTGTTTACACCATGGACTAACTTATTGTATAAAAGACACCCTGGTAGATTATAGAAAGCATGCATACCCCCCTTCCCCACCTACCACCAAAAAGTTCTACCTCTTGGCAGGCCATCATTGCAAATAAGGATATTGTTTTTGACTTGCCTGGTTAAATAAAGTTCACATTTAAAAATAACATGTGAAGTATGAAATGAAATGTAAATGCTGTCATCTTCAGCTCGTGGAGCATGACCATGCAAGTGGCCAGATCAGCTCTCTGCGAAAGGACGAGTCTGACCCCAGAGCTCTGGCCTACATCTACCAGCATCAGGACACATGCACACTCTTCTACATTAAGATGGCCAACCTGGTAATTATGCATGTGAATGAAAAACGATGAAAAAACATAAAGTGTAGTATCTCAGCCAAACATATGCTGTATACTCTAAACAGTGTGAATTGTGGTTGCTCTGCTCCAGGCAGACCCTGTTCTGGATGACATCACGGAGGTCTGCCAATATCTGGACCAGGAGGCTCCACAGAGTCCCATAAAGACAGCACAAGTAAACCATCATGTTATGTTTAAATATGTTTACAACAAAACAAACAGTTGGAAAACTAAAAGAGATAAAGTATGCCCATCTCAATTTTGTGAAGAGCGTTGCCTCCTTAAACAATATTGTTCCATTCTCCTTCAGTGTATGGGATCATTATAGATCTGTAGAGGTTAAAAAATGTGAATGCAACAGAACAGTTGTTAGTTTACATCCCTGGCATCTGGGAAAATGTGACTGAAGCAAAAAAACAAGGAATGCAGTCTTATGCAGAATCCTACAAGTGCATTAAAGGCACCCAGTTTTGAAGCCAATGGAGCTGCCTATTGCCTATGGGTTTATACTTAGGTGTGATTTTGTGTCACAATTTCAGTGTTTAGGTGTAAAACAGCAAATATAAACAATGGAATAATTACCCCTTATCCTCATAGCTGTAGTAGTTTCTTAATGTTTTTAAATTGACCATAGTCTGGTTCATAATTCATGAAAATGACATTTTGTTGTAATTTGTAGTTGTTGTGAGCAATATATTGTTCTAAATGGTCAGTGCTGCCATACAACTGTATACATTTGTCTATTTAAGAACTCAGCTGATCTGGACATGTTCAATCCACTGCAAAAGTCCCAATCAGAACAACTGAAACAGGTACAGTAATGTCAATGAGTTTGATAATACTAACCTAGTAGTATTTGCATTTTAGTCAGTATAAAACAACCTCACAGTACAGTGAAATTTGCTTGTTATAAATTAAAATATAGTTAAGTCATTTTGCTATTGGTCTTCCCAAAGGCCTCGTCCACACATGAACTGATGGAGATCTTCTCCGTCCAACAAGACGAACCGATGATGATTGATCAAATCTCTAAAACCTGTCAGCCAGGTCAGTTATTAGCCAATGAACAAAGGATGCAAACAATTTACTCCACCAAAAGCATTGTCAAGTGAATGCCAAAAATCAACAACTATACTATAGTATATTACTTTCAAAATGATTGAACCCTTTACAGCAAAAATATTGAACATCTAGCTGGGATATTTTATCAAGTGGAGGGTCAGGTTAGAGTAAATAAACATACCAGCCACATCACATATTAGCCTAGCATTATTTGTGAGGGCAGCACAGGCCCACATTTCACACTTCCCCAGTGACTGAAAAATAAAACAGGTTTTAGTCATTGATTTTTAAGGTATTCTTGTATTTTCTAATCCAGAGTGAGTGAGACACCATCTGAATATATCTGAGACATTTGATAAAATGTCAAATGTAAATGTGAGTACTGTAATTAAACAGTAAACTCTTCTGATTGATTTGAAGGATCCCCTCAGCAAATCATGCCAATATCTCAGATCCTCTCCAGCTACAGTGCACCACCAGCTGGGGGCTCTCCCTACTCCTCTCCTAGCACCATGCTTTGGGGCCCGCCGGGTCCCCCAGCCAGCATGTCTTCAGGTTTCAACAATCAGTATGCTGGCATGACTCACTGGCCCAGCCAGCCTATGGTCTTGGCAGCATGTTCACCAGCAGGGGCTTTGGTAGCCCCAGCAGGGACCCAGATTCAAGCTTACAGCATGAACCCTCTGCCTGGGGTAATTTGGGGACAGAGCACAGGACAATATACAATGGGACATCCCCCACCTTTAAATACCATGTACAATCCTGCTCTAGGAACAGAAGCACAGGCCCCACTTTCTCCCACCACAGTCCACAAACCTTCCCTTGGATAAACCCCTCAACATGAGAAAGCTGTTTATATGGTTGGACAAAAGAGGTACAGTATGTTTCCTGTGTAAACCTTCCATAGTTTTGTTAGTCGCTTCATATGAATGTAAATCATTTTCATCTTAGAATACCTAATGTGTTTCCAAATATGCTCATTCACTTACTATTCTGGAATGGTTCCAACACAAAGAGAGGTTTCTAGTGCTGTTTATCATAAGAACAGATTTTTGTTTGTGATGACAACATTTTAACATAATTAAAATCATCTATCCCACATCCATACTTCCATGTGTTATAATTTTTAATATTCCCACTAGTAACTAATATAGTTACTTTACTTTACTTTACTTTAAAGAAGAGAAAATGTCCATTCTAATTTTTCCCAAGCCCTGCTCTTATGTTGTCAGACTGTAGTTCACAGTGTTTCCTAGAGTCAAGGTATTTCCTCATTTTTGCATTGGTACACAGCTCGTTTGTGAAAATAACATCACACATGTAGAAAGGACAGCAGAAAGGACTCACGGCTAAAAATGGACAACTTTGGTTATAGATAACCTTGGAATATTAACCCTCTTTAAGGCAGACATGGTAAGATTTATTTAGACATTTTGTATAATTAAATTAAATGCTAAAACATATATTAAAGGTAAACATCTCTCTACATCTCCACCTCTCTAACCCTATCAGTCTCCACCATGCTTTTACACCCTATAATGTAACTGAAGTATGTAAGTCTATATTTCTTTTACTTTGAGTATATATTTCATTTCCTTAAGCCAAAGGTACACTGAATATTCAACCTGATCATATTTAGTGCTAGTGTTGAGACATTAAGAGTTACTAACAATATTTAGCATCTGTACATAAATACATAAAAAAAACGAAATATAACTAAATAAAAACTGCAAAACATCATGTCCGATATTTAATCATGGTCCAATGAGGCAGATATTGTTTTTTTGTGGGGAAACTCCATAATTGCAGTAATGGTATACTTTAGGGAACTTACGGTTAGTTACTTGTGTAAGAGCTTGTGGTTACATTGATAGCTAGTTAAACATTGACAGTTGAACAATGACATCAGTGTTTCTATTCACCAGCTTTAGTGACTCCTCATCATCATATTATAGGTGCCTTAGAAAAACATTATTTTGTAAGAAAATTATGTACGTAGTTTTCAAACCTTTCAAAGTGTTTTTTGCTTTATAATAACAATAACTTAATGGCATACATCTTATGTGACATGAGCCTTAATTTTAAATTATTATGAAATTATTGTTTCATAATAATTTCAAATCACTGTTTCATCACTGTTTATCATTATGGCAGTGACTGTAAGCGACAGTCAAGTTAAAAATGAAACTGTGGACAAAAACTTGTTTCATGAGAAACAATACAAACAGCTTTGTATGTACTGCTTAAGAACAAATACAGTTTTGTGGTGTATAGACAAGGGTTTTATGTTGGTTTCCTCTTATGATAATAAGAGAGCCCATCATGCATCTTATTGTTACAAGGCTGGCGGTAGTTTCTATAGTAACCGGTGCAGAATGCTCTGCAATCTGCTGAAAAGTGTGGTTGTGCTATCACTTCCTGGCTCTCACCACTTTCTCCCTAGTTCAGTTGTTGTCACATGAAGGTTACAGGTGGGCAGACGCCATCAAAGGAATAGAGGAGAAAATGGTCTAGATATTCACTATAAAACAAAACAAAAATGAGCAACGAAGGTGATAAGAACAAGAAAGATGGAAAAAACACATCCAATGACTAGAGGACGCAAAAATAAAAGAAACACCCATTTCACAGCTGGGTTATGGTTGTTTTTATTTTTACGTTCTTAACTGCTCCATTGAAAAATGTTTCTTTAAAATCACAGTGGAATCGCAGATTTGTGAAGTTTCTATGTATGTAGCCTACTGTATGTATGATTTTTTGACACCGTTCAACACAGGAAATTCCATTTCTGCACAGTGCAGTTCTACTCCACAGAAATCACCACAGAAAGTGGGTTGAATAAATGGTGTTCATGCGCACATGTGTGTAGGAGTAGGGGAGGGGTGCTATATTGCAAACTTCCTGCTCTAGAAACAGATCAGCTGCAGTGTCTTTTTAACTATTGGTGTTTCCTTCAAGGGGGAGAGCGTGGATGTCAAAGCACTCAGGGCAATGTTCCATGCCCAAACCAACATGGCCAACATCGGCAGCAACCATGACAGTGGACCGGCCATATCCCCATTACCTGGATTTGGGAGAGGGGGCCTGTCAGGGGCCACTGCGGCCAGAGCAAATGGACTTGGTCAACACAAACAATTGCCTGCTACCCCACTTTCTGCACCAGTCCCAAGCCATGGACAAGGGAAGAACTCTATAGCGCCACAGGCATCACCAAGAGCCAAATCTGCCACCAAGCCCCAACCTCGGGGGCCCTTGTCTCGACCGGCCCTTCCGCCCGGAGCCAGAGCCAATGCATCAGAATCAAGCAGGGTGAAGCTGACAGGAGAGATGCTACAGAACATCATGTTGAGCCAACCGAGGCCACCTAACGCCAAGATGATGCCCGGCACCCCCACTCCATCTGTTGCCCCGGCTTTGCCCCCAGTGCCACCTATAACTCCGGCCCGCCCGCTGCCCAGCCGGGCAAACTTGACTGATGTGACTCCTTTGAGGAGACCCCTTCCAGCTGAAGGCCCCTGGCCCATTAAGCCTAGTCGTCCCCCTAAAGTCAACCTGGAGCCCTACCTGAGGGCCTCATCTGCCACAAAAGTACCAACACACCCTGGGCCAGTGAAGAATAGCAGTAAGTAAGACTATTGGGACACGCGATCTAGATGACAAAGCTAAAAATAATTTATAATTGCAGGTGCTTATTGACTGTGGCCAATAAGTCTGTCTACTCAACCAGTCCTTTCACAGAAATTTTTGACGAATTATTAGTTCAATATAACTAAAGGAATTTAGTGAACAGAATTGTTAATGTCGCTGTTGTCCTCTGGAAGCGACCACACAGTTTAGATACAGTACTATGGGTATGATGGGAAAGTGAATTACTTATAACCTATAACTCTACAGTATCTTTAACCTAACCTAACCTGAAGTAAATGAAAATATATCTCACAGCATGTTCTGTAATATACAGCAAGTACTTACAGATTTACAGCAACACAAGAGTAGAATCTACAGCTGCAGAAAAAAGCAAAATGTAATAATAATCCAGTATAGCATCTAATATCATTACGCAATTTCGGTATTGCATATTTTATTTCTAATTTAATATAGTATTTGAAAATGTCCCATTTTGAGTATTTCAAGACAACAAACAAGAAAGAACACATCTCACCTGTTCTCAGATCTCTGCACTGGCTTCCTGTATATTAAAGAGATTCAAGATTTTATAGATATTCAATGTGAAATGTGCTATAAATACAATTTGGTTTAATGTATACATACTTACGTATTAGTCTGTATTAGAATTAATGTTTTGCTGCCAGTCGTCATGAAATCCCTCAGTTTACACTACTTTTCACAACACCATTTTAGATAAAAAATCTGACACGCACACGTGTGCAAATAGCAACACTGTGTGGCATATGAAACCTGGAAATCCTTTCTCTGCTCTGCCTCATCTTGTCAATAAATACACTATACCGCTTTAACTGTTACAACAGATCTCACCTTTTTGTATTGCATTTCAGTCTTTGCAAATGTCATCACATATTAATATGAGACTATTAGAAAAGTGTGAATATCATAGTATAATACGATCTTTCCAGGTACGTCCACACCTGAATTATTTAGTCCCCCGGGACCCCCACGACCACCCAAGAAACCCAGCAGCCTACTACAGCAGTTGATCCCTATGTGAGTATTACCAAGGATGAGAGCTTACTAAGTGAGCTTTCTGCCAGTCAGGGCGAAAACATGTTATGTTAAAGAGGCATAAAACTGTTGTAAAAACCCTTGACTCTGTATCTTCCGTGCTTCAACATTTAGTCAACTTTTGGACAAAAAAAATGTGTATCATTTCGAAGCCCAGAACTGGGTACTTTCCAACATCTCAAAAACATAGGTCTACTTCAAAAATGTCTCGAGTCCAGTTTACAGAATCTGTTGTAGTCGTAAATTGTAGTCGTATTTAATTTCAGATATGTTTTGGATTCAAACTTTAAATATACTATACCTTAAATTCAATTCTCAACAACAACTGGTTACAAAGTAACATGAGAATAAATACAACCAGTAGAGACAGAGATCAGCTTTAGAGACACAATCATTATGTTTCTGAGAACCAATGGAATTGAATAGTGGATGAATACAATGGTTTTCGGTCTAGCACCTACCTCAAATGAAAGTTTAATTAATGGAAACATCAGCGAGGACGTAATACTGAAAAAAGGAAGCTACAGGGTTTAACAATAGTTCAATTCTACTTTAGAACTTCATGCTTGTTGTTGGCTTCAGCTCCGCCTTCTTTACATCCTTCTCTCTCTCTCTCTCTCTCTCTCTCTCTCTCTCTCTCTCTCTCCCTAATATGTATATAATATATATATTCTGCCAATAAACAGAGAGGATGACAATAGTGATGATACTTATGATGACATTGGAAGCCTGGGGAACAGCGGTAAGAGTCACACCTTCTCAACCAAGTACCTAAGGTTTACAGTTGCCCTTAAAACTTCCACTTCCTTAAAATCCTGTAACATATAATGTAAGATTAGATTATGGACATTGCATTTTTGCTGTGAATTAATATGTTCACACCAATCTGGGCCATATCTTTTCTCTTTTATTTTATCCACAGACTCCTTAAATGACGTCAGTTCACAACCAAAGGGAGGGGTGAGGATAAATGATTGAATTTCTCTGCATATGTATGTATGTATGTATGTATCTATCTATCTGACATTCATGTCTATTGGTAGGCGAGTGACGACAGTGAGGTTTATGACATGATTGATGAGTAAGTAAAAAATTCTTCCTCATCTTGATATCATGATTAAAAATAACTTTGGTGTTGTTACTAACAACGAGGCCTTATTATATAGGAAGGTGGAAGTGAACAGTGGTCATTCTGACAAGAAAAATCAGAAGGAAGTGAAGAGACAAAAGGAACAGGAGAAGAAAGAACAAAAGGAACGTCAGAAAAGAGAGATTGCATTAAGGAAGAAATTTCAGGTAGGATATCATGATATCTTCCTGTCATGTGGGGTAATATACTCATATAGGTATTCCAGTATTTAACTGTGGGGGTTTATCATTTTGACAAGAACAAAGTCCTCATTCATTCCACTGCACATAATGCTGCTGGCTCACCCCCAAACCCCGTGTTTGCTTTTTTTGTGTTTTGTTTCCAGTTGCAAGGGGAAGTAGAAGTTCTCTACACTGCCCGGGTCCGACAGGACTGGCAAGGGGGGAAACTAGATCTCAGCGTGCAACAAGGAGAAAGTGTGGAGATCTTAAGGATGAAGAACAACCCAGGGGGCAAGTGGCTAGGCCGCACAATGGCCGGCAAATGTGAGTTTGACAGTGGAGCTAAATTAAGTCAAAAAACATAACACCTTCTACCCCACCATCTACTGTACCTGTCTATCTGTACACATTCTAAAGACTATTTTCCCTTCACTGTCCTTCAGATGGTTATATCAGCAACACCTGCGTGGACATTGACTATGAAGAGGTGAAGCGTAAAGCTCTGCAGTCCAAAGGTTCTGCTTTACCCCCCCCTCCACCTGACCCCCCACAGAACAACAATGGCTATTTTCATGTAGATTCTGCAAATCATGAAGACAGGTAGTGTACAAAGACAAAAATAACTTGACCACATGCACTAAACTGCACAAGCACAGATACAGCTGCAGTATATTTACGTAGAGTATGTGCACACATGCTGTAAATACACATTCAGACAGACTACAGAAGTAGAACTTCCTTGCATTACAACTGTCACTATATTGCTGTTTTCTGCGTAAGACAAGGTGCTTGTAATGGTTTGTTTAGTTTAGTCATTTTTTATTACAGGCATTACCAGCACAATATTCTGGTTTGAACTATAGTCCTCCCGCTCAGTTTTAAGATACTTATCATACTGTGCTCACATTCTGTCCAGACATTCATGATTATGTTGACTGATGTATTGTTTTCTTTGTCGTCTTTACAACAGTCTCAGTCAAGATGAGGGTGAGTCAGATTTGAACGTCATTATTATTTAGAAAAGTTATAGGTACACTAATCAATTTTACTGTAATGTCTGAAATTGCCCATCTGGTTGTGCTCCCGCACAGAGTGCTGATTGGCTACTCCTTCCCCTACAGCACTATAGGCCCAAACTATTCTCTATCTGTTGCACTACAGTCACATACAATTTTTAGCCTGGTAAAACCATCCTGATTTTGCAAACTCCGCCTTTGCAGTCTGCAAACCTTCAATTCAAAATTGTTTGTGTGCCGGGGTGAAAACATTGGCAAATCAGCATCAAGGTGGGTAGTTCATTTGGTGCCATTTGGATTTAAAAAAAAACTCCTCACGTGGGTCTTGTTCTGGTTGGTTGAAGGTGGTTCAATCGTCTGCCAGCACCTGGGTTTGAAAATCACCATCAAACGTTTGTTGTTCAGACTAGTTGACGATGGTCCAATCCCTCGCTATGACAAAACAACTTAGTAGAGTGAAACAAATTGTGGAGCTTCCAAAATCAGGAGGGTCTTACCAGGCTAATAAATAGTGAGCTGAGGCCGATATGTGGGCTTCTGTGGGTGATTTAAAAAGTACCTCTATAATCTCTTCATGGAAATATAAATAAAAACAAGTAACACATTTTTTTCCTCATTTCATCTCTTTTTTCCCTTTTAGATGACTATGCTTATGTTGAACCGTCAGAAAGTTTCCCCCCACCACCACCTGAAATCAGGTACCAAACTAATATTTGCGCACTTGTTCACATGACTGTAACTAAATAAATACCTGTAAGCATCCTTTAGCAAGATGCCTAACCCCTATCTGCTCTGTAAATCGCTTTGGAAAAAGCATCTAATTGTAATACTCCTAATTGTAATGGATTACATTTGCTTTCAGTAGTAATTTAGTAGTTTTGATACTGAATTGGACTGACTGAGAATATACCATCACCCTTTTGTTACAGCATAGATCCTAAATTGGAGCGGGAGCTGAAGAAAAAGTTTAAGGTATATTAAATCTTGTACGTTCTCAGACTGTGAATCACTTATGTTGGTTTTATAAAGTAAATTAAATGGCAAAATAAGCCTCTTTTGATGCATCTCTGTCACTGGAGAATTTACTACAAAGGCTAATAGCTGTATCTTTCCATAAATCAGCCCTAAACCTTTCTTATATTTCAAATACTTCAAAACAACATTTTGTAAGTAGAAGTTTATAGGTCAAAATATAGGTCATTGGTGCCAGGTGGGGTGGTTAGCATGATTGGCACACCACTAGAAGGATGACATTTGATTCTCCAGCACTGTCCTGTGTAGGATATTTCTTGGCAAATTATTAATATATCAGTCTTTTCTCTCAGTTTGAGGGCCCACTGAGGATACTTCACACCATGATGATCGACCCCAATGGCATTATCAGGAAGCCAGGAGGAAAGGATTTAGCCGTGGCACAGGGAGAAATCCTGGATGTCATTCATCATACCAGTGACAAGAAAGCTCTGTGTCGCAATCAGTTTGGCAAATGTATGTTGACAGACACATTTTCTATTAGAAGACCTATATGGTGCATGGTATGCAGTTTAAATAATATGAATTGCGGTAGTTCCAGTGTACTTATTGTAAGTTCTGTTGGATAAAATACAAAAGCGAAAGCCTGTAATTATAACCAAATTATAACATGATGTCATCCTTTTCACAGTTGGCTATGTGTCCAGGTCACTTCTTCTACAAATGTAAGTAACTTCTGTGTATATTTGATTTAAATGTTATTTGCTTGTTAAATTCAACCTATAAGCCTCAAATATATTTTTCCAGGGAAGGGGACATTTATGATGACGTTGACAATCCGGAAGCCGGTATGTCATATCCTTCCTTATATACACACTTATTTATTGTTTGTGTATTAGCCTCTTAAAGTCAGTCTTATAAAATTACCTTTTTTTGTTTTCTTTTCCTACCAGATGTCTATGACAATGACTGAACGCACACCAAGGAAGACGCGCGCGGAAGACACACGCACACACCAGGAACATTCACTTTTAAATTGCTTGTAAAAATATACACTATTTGCTTTGTTTATTGCTTGTTGAGTTAACTATGGTGATTGTTATTTGTGTTGTTTTTTCTTACAAGAGATTCATTAAATGCACAACAGCTAAACAAAAATCGTCTTGCCTCGATTTATAGGTGATCGATTATTACTGCTTGTGTCAAAGACAGGATGTTTCACAACCTGCTTTTCCAAAGTCCCGGTCGGTTGTCGAATAGATCTGTGTTACAAGTGCTTTGTACCGATTGATTAAATGTTTAGAAGGCATGTCTTCACGTCACAGAAAATATTTTTTGATGACTATAACTTAGGCATTATCACTTGGTGAATTAACTGTAAACAAAGGCTAGGCTAGCTATCAGTCAAAATAACTTACACCTACAGGCGTTGACATGCAAGGGTCCTTGGAGTCGCTTGTCAATGTGCTTGAAAGCTACAGAGGAAGAGATAAAGTTGTGAGTATTCACTCTGCTTCAGTATGATATAGCCACTTATAGCCTAGTATTATTAACGGAATTATAACCTATGTAAGCTACTACAGTTTTAAATGCAACATTAAATGCTGATTTTCCAACAGCAATGCAATTTTTTCTGTTAATTTTTCATGTCATTGCGGGAGTAGATCCGGACACTTTGTTATGGGTCCCAGTTGGTTGGCGGAGTATTGTCTCGTAGGGGAGAGAACCCCTCTCAGCTGGGTAAAAGTCTGCTGCTGTTCTCTGCTCAGCTAAGCCATTGCAGGACTGTTCTGCGGCTGTTCGATGACCTCTCCATGCTGGCTTACTCTCACAGATACGGCCTAGGAGCTGGGGTGAGCTACTCTTATGCTCTGTCTTCACAGGGAAGAATTAATCATTTACTGTATATCTGCGTATTGAAAAATGCATCTTGGCCTGAAGTTTGGGAAACTGCATATGACAAAATCCCTACAGTACCGATCTTATCACTTGAATAACATCACTTGAATAACATCTGAAATACAAACAAATACAAACAAATACAAGCAAAACATGTTTTGTGTAATTGTAGGCAAGACAAATTCGCTTAGCAAGAAAATGCAACGAAATACTAGGATAATTTTGCAGTCTCAGGTCAGATATACAGATCACTCACATTCAGGGCTAAGAGACAAGTTTTGTGCCCACGTCCATTAGAAACATGAATGGTTGATTAATTGATTCATCAATGTGTATGTCCGTGTGTGTGCAGATAGGTAATTTATTAAATAAAATAAAAAAATGTTTTTAATAAAAAAAGAAGTATTTACTTTTAACTCATCTTTTTAATGTTTACTGCCTATTTATTGTACTTTGCCAGCTTTAACTTAACTTATACGTAGTGTGTGTGTGGGTGTGGTATATTGTGCTGTGTTTGTAGAACCGTACATGCATTGATGCTCAGCACGAAGGAAGTTCCTAACAGATAAATTAAGTTCTTTGAATTGAATTGAAAAGGACACAAGTTTGTTTCCATTATATTCTATAGTGTTTGAACATCAGAGATTACCAGAACTACATTCTTTTTTTTATTTGATTTTGGTCACAAACGATTGTCACAGTTGGGAAAGCTGAGGTCCAGTCTAGTTACAGTTTCAGTCAAAATTGGTTTGAATTCCCCTTCAAACCATATAGGCCTAGTCCATTCCATAATTAAACTTTGTCTCATCTCATTCGAAGGAGGAGGATTCTGGTCTGCGATGGATATCTGTGCTTAGTAACATAGCTGATCAGCTGTACTACCCCTGTGAGCACATCGCCTGGGCAGCCGACGCAGAGCTCATCAAAGTCAAGTCTGACAAATGGTGGCTGTTTAGCACAGTGCTATGGGCAACATCTCTACTGCTGGGAATTCTCAGGTACAATTCTCAGGCTCACAAGAGAAGGATCTACAACACCATAATGTGACCATGTAGCAACTTTCTTCTATATCATGATAAGCAGAGGCAATACTAATGTTGACTCAGATTGAGGCTAACTGGTCAAATGAGAAGAAAAAGAAGTCAGGGTTGTGTGAGGTAACTGAAGTGTCAGTACTGTATTTTGCAACAGTAAGTCTACAACATGGGCTTTTTAGTTATTGCCCCACACTAGATGACATTGCTAGCTGGCACTCTTGCGTTTCTAATATTACACTTTGTTGCTGACATAACAAACACAGCAAACTTGTGGTTGAAAAAAAACAACTAAAAAAACCTTACTTGGTGTTTTTGTAATTGTTGTTGGTAATTTTGAGTTACTTTTTAGACAAATTTTAGAAAATAAGCACATTTACTTGCATTAAATTTGTTTGAATAATTATAGCAGTAGTGGGATAGTGAATCGTAAGCTCATTCCTTTAAACAGAGGTTGGTAACCCAAGAAAATTCTGCCTTTTGATGATTTTATATATTTAGCCTAATTTTGAAGCACACCTGACTAGTCTTTTACAGTATACTGTATATGAAAAAGAGAGGCTCAAAATCTCCATCTGTATAATAATTTGAAAAACAAAGTGCAGTTCTCAGTGCTAGAACTCCACTTCACATTGTATACTACAACTGGAGTGAACGCCATCTGCTTAGAAGTCACAAGCAAGTAACCTAAGATAAACTGTATCAAGTGTGTTGGGGGGGTGATGGAAAATCTCTGGAAACCTCTATCGAATGAGTGCAGTTTTACAACAAAAAGAGCTCCAGTTTCTAACTCTAATAATATCATAAATGGTATTATTAATGGTCATTGACCATTGGCCTAGGCCAGGGTATGGCAAGAGACTGACTGACTGATTGGAGAGATTAGTAGCTACTAATCTCCCACTCCTACTAACTGACTTTTTTTTTTTTAGGACAATTCCTTATCTTTCACCTCTATTTTGTAGTTCTAGAAAACGCTAATATGTTTGTCAAACATTTTTCAAGGTCAGCCCGGCTTCTCGTGCTGCTGGAGAAGAAACTGAAGAAATGTCAAAGAGGCCACAATGGCAACGGGTACACATCTTTAATACCTGGGTTTGGAGTGGGAGATGTGGCATACATAATACTTATAGTGACATTAAGTGGAACAACCACTGTGGTAAGATACGAATAGAAAGCACACAATTAGTTGAAGCACACATGTGCATGCACTCACATGCACATGCCTCTTATTAGTCCCTATTGGTGCTTCCCTATTGGTGCAGGGGCAGGCAATCTTTACATAGCTCTGCCCCCTAGTGGTCAGATAATGCACACTAATGACTACCACTCAATGTAAAGTTGAAATCTGTAAATAAATAGTTACAGTATCCATGTTTGCCACACAAGAGATCTAATAATGTATAGAGCTCTAACAGACTGAGAAATGCACTTTATTTAAATGTGCCTATTTTCTCCACAGTGAGGCCAGTTCAACCAGACGATCTCAGATTCGTAAACAGATTAGAGGGGAGCTCTTCACTGTCCTCAGCAGCATGGCTGACCTCAGCAATGCAATTCACTGGATGCCACCTGGTTTCTTGTGGGCAGGACAGTTCCCCAATTGGCTAGTGGGTCTGATGGGCACAATCTCATCATTTATTGGTTTAACTCAGATGAATGACAGCAGCGGTGACCAATCAGACAGTACCTAATATAGACTACCAAGTAAAGGTCGACTTGGGTCAATATTGGACAGAAGGTTTTTGTTTTGGTGGAAATTTGCTTTGGGATCTGACTGCATTTTTCTGGACATCAAATTAAAATGATCAGACCCTGCAACAGTTTGAATGTGTCCATAAGCAGCTGTAGGTTCTTACTCCAGGCACGTGTCAAGACACTGAACCCTCTAATTACTGTAACTTCCTTTGGAAAACTTGCAGGATGCCTGAAATATAGAAATATGTTTAAACATTTTACTTGTGTGCTTGTGCGTGTGAGTGTGTACATTTAGTATTATGTACAGTATGTATTATCTACAGCAGGGTTTCCCCCCTGCTGTAGAGCTACAGCAAAGTTCAAAGCCATTAAGTGATTTAGAGTTAATTTACAGACACTGAATTACATTTTATATGTAAATGGTAGAGAATATTCTAACACTACTTTAAGAAAATTATACACACTATCAAATCAATTGTTCTTTCACCCTTCGTGAATCAGTTTTTTGACATTCAATTGAGCAGGTCTCAATAAAAAGTGACGCATGCGCATTAAAATAAACGTTGAACCATTGTAAATTGACCCGTAACTTGCAGAATGGAGATGATTGTACAAAGTTTTTGACTCAAGTAATAGCCGTATTATCTCGAGTGACTACATTGTCTAATATCGAGATGTTATGGAAGCTGTTATGACGAACAACACACAATCGAGTTCAAAGCCACATCAAACTCTGTTTCGTGGCATCAGTGTCTGAATAGTTCGTGTATAAAAAAAATTAAAATACAGCCAGCTTTGTCAGCAGAGAAAGCTAACGGAATTTAGCCTCTTGAATTTACAGGTGAGACCTCTTAATTAATTCTGTTTGTGACGAACTGCAAGTTTTAAGACGGCGTCATGCTTTATGTTGGTGAAAATTAAGGGTTATTACCATAGACTGTATAAATAAGGTTATTACACGTCACATTAACTTAATCGCTTACGTTGATTAGCCATGTTGCAGTCTGGTTCTGTGCACACCATCTCGTTGTCAGCTGATTGAGACCATTGAAAGAGTAGAATTGTAGATAAAATGGTAGCAGAATCTTACTGGAATTTGCCGATCGCTAAGGTTGTACATTATTTTTATTTGATAGAAGGTGTAGACTACATGTACTTTGAACCTATCTTGATGACCATAGAGCAAGGAGAGCAAGATTATGACTACTGTAGATCCATGTTAGAGTGAACAGCTGTTGGCTGAGACATTTTTGATAATGTTTGTTGAAACATTTTGTTTGTTTTATGCAATGCCTGTTCCATAGTAGCTTCCGTCTCCAGCAAGATATCATTACACTTTATTTTATCGCAGTACCACTGCCTCATAGCAACTTGTAGTACAGCTTCACTATTTAACAAAGTAATACGTTTGTACAACTATCCACACATGACAGGCTTGCCTGCAAAATGGAATCTGACAACTTCCCAGCTGATCAACTGGAGTCCCCATCCTCAGGCTCCCAGCCAATCGCCACTTTCGCTGCTGAGGCCGTTATCCAGGGTAACAGACAGAGTGCATCCGCTGTGCACAGCTCTGCCATTGAGGACCTGGACTCTTTAAATTGGATCGAACCCCCTCCGCTGGATTGGAAGTCTGATACCTCTAGCGAAACGGGCTCTGTGGAGGACCTGGATGAGCCCGGTTTCCCCCCTGCTGTAGACCACATAGCAGAGATAGTACCACCGTTGTATGTGAACGATGCTACTACTCCACCAATAACTAGCCAGCAGGAGCTGATGAGGGACAATACTGAAGTGGAAATGGGGGCTTTGAGGGTTGAGGAAGACAAGGGGGTTACATATGAGGAGCTCACAGAGGAAGAGGTAGCTGAGGAAGAAGAGGGGCATAGTATTGAGCAAGCAGAGAGCGGGGTTTCTCAAGACGAAGACCACACACGCATCCATGCACTTCTCAACCAGCTCCATTTGATAGGAGAAGAGCCCCTCCATGACCTCCCCCCGAAGTCTGGGCTCGCCACCCTTACTTGCTACGGCCCTTCTGAGCCTACAGATGAACCTAGTGAAACCTCAGGGCTGCTGTTCTCTGAAAGCCACCACAGGGACTTCCTGGGCCTGTTGGAGTGTACAGAGATAGGGCCTTCTGCCCAGGCCTCCTGCCTGCCCCCCAGGGGGGAGGTAGATGCTGTGGTCTCCGTTTCATACAGCCAGGAGGATGCACGGGAGTTCTGGGATCGCTATGGAAACGGGCAGCAGTTCAGCTCCAGCACCTCCTTCACACCCATGCCAGAGGACACGCTTTGTGAGCCGGTATGGAAGAAGCGGGAAGAGCTCCCTCCAGAGGAAGACACCTGTGGTGTAGATGGCCAGGTGAGTACTGCACCTTCAAATAATGCTAAGAAGGATGACTATTAATGGCACTTAATGTGAGGTTAGAAATACAGGCCGCAGATTAAGGGTTGATTGAGCTTTCCCCGTCAGGGCCCTTGTGAAACAACTTGTCTGTGGAGAACTGGCTGGCAAACTGTAAAACATGTCTTCTTTTATAACACTTTTAAATTAAACACAGCCTTATCTTTTGCGCATTAAAAAGCCACATCTTCTCTACTAATTCATTGTATTGTTACTGGTCCCATTTCTTGTTTGGCTTGAAAAGCACTTTGTTAATGTATGTGACTTTGCCTTGATTCCAGAGTTCTGATTACCACCCATCTTATAAAGATGGTAAGTCTCTCAACGCACACAAAATGCTTGCTTTTCCCTTCATGCATTTTTACCCCCGAGTTATTTATCCTCAAATCTTACAGTAAAAGGGTTCAACAGTCAGGGTTAGGTCATAAACCTGTGTGTGTGTGTGTGTGTTCCCCCCACGTTTTCTAAAGTGCCCGGTCCGTGTGACCCTGAGGACCTGTTGGATGGAGTGATGTTTGCGGCCAACTATTTGGGCTCTACTCAGATCAGGTCCGACAAGAACCCGTCAACCAACGCTCGTATGGTTCAGGCCCAGGAGGCCGTGGATCGGATAAAGGTAAGTTTACTTAAATGCCAGCTGTCCTCAACCCTTCTATTTATCCAACTAAATGAATTGTAAAATCTTCTGGCTCCCCCAGAAGCAGCATGTTACTCCCCTATTGGGGAATCACTGCCTTAGCTGTTACCAAGAGCCATACTAGTCAGTTGGGTTTCTCTGGTAAGGACCCTGCACTTTTAAAAAACAATAATTGTTTTCCTTTAGGCTCCACTAGGGGAGTCTCAACCAATGACAGAGGTGGACCTCTTTATCTCCACTCAGCGCATCAAAGTGCTCAACACGGACACACAGGTATGTGGTCCCTGCTAAAGAAGTCTAGCCTAAATTTGACCCCGTGAGTGTATCCCTTGTCTAGTGGTTTGATTGTCAATATAGTAAAACTGGGTCAGCTGCTGTTGGCTTGCGGGTTCTGTGTGGCTGCTACCTGTTTATTATGAGTGCTCTACAATTGGATTAAATCAATAGCCTAGCATTTCTACTTTCAACATTTGTATTTTTATTTTGTCACAATAAATAGTTATATATTCTATCTGCATTTAATGTAGTATTATTATTATTATTATTATTATTATTATTATTATTATTATTATTATTATTGTCAATTATTGAAACTTATGTTTAGTTTCGTGTTTGGATCATGACTAATGTCTACAGTCTTCTCATATGTCAGAGGTTTAGGCCAGTCCATGCAGGGTTGTGCTGGTTTTATGCATTGGGTTTACACTTCCGATATGGGATGTTTGGTTTCCCTTCCTATTTTCTCCAATGGTCTTCTCAGGAGGCCATGATGGACCACTTACTGCAGATGATCTCCTACATTGCTGACATCGACAATGTTGTCGTGCTCATGGCGCGCAGGAAGCCTGCAAACCGCAAGACGCAGGACGGAGACGGTTCTTCCTCGTCTACACAGCAGAAGAAATGCTGGATGATCTGCCATGTGTTTACTTCTGAGGACGTGAGTCACCTGCTTATTCTTTGTCAATGTGTTGGAGAAAAGTGTGGTGTCTTGCATATGTGGAAGTTCTGAAGTGGCTAAACTATGGAGGCCACCAGTGAGTGAGTAAATATGACAACAATTCAGGTGAGCAACACAGTTATATGAATACATATAACAGTCAGTGATGAAATGGTGGGGCTAAAAATCAAGCAAAAAGCTTTCTTTTAAATTACAATTGGGTCATTTAGCAGATTCTTTTATCCAAAGCCACTTACAATTACATTATTCTATTACATGGAGCAGATAGGGGTTAGGCATCTTGCTCAAGGATGCTTACAGGTAGGCCAACTCTGGGGCTTAAACCCACGATCTACAAATAAATTATTATTTGTAGTGAATTTCTTCTTCCATTCCAAAAAATAGTCTCCAGATGGGGAAACAATTGTTAGCTCTGAGCAGTATCCGCCTCACATGCATTGTGCAAACACTGATTGATTGATTTACAGTGGATTCAAAGCGGCTCCGCTTCAGCTCCGTGTGCAACGGGCTTAGGTGGCTGTGCGTACCTTAAAATGTATTCCTGGAGGCCGCCAGCCATAAAGTCTTGTTCCTAGCTCTGGTGACATGGCCGTCAGTTTGGCCATGTGTCTAACAATGACAGTTTAAACATCTTCAAAATCCAAGCGCAGAAGCTATATGATTATGCCAACTGGGCAAACATTTAAGTCATTTGAAACACAAGAGATAGTGTTCCCTGCCATGGTTAATCTGTGACTGTATCAAGTATCCTGGGTCTCCAGTAATGGATTCTCCAGTGTGGCTCAGTGTCCTTCAACAGACAGCCAGGGAGATGTTTTGAATGTATAAATGATCTGGCTCCTGTCCCAGTGTCCCACTGTTGGCAAGACCAAATTGGAGTAAGAGCTTTCTTTTTTAGAAACTAATTAGCTGTGCTTTACCATGGGCTATTAGGCCATTGCTCCGTTTGCTAGCTGTGCTATCTCCATTTTAAAGTGATATTGAACTTGAAGTAATAAAACCCTGCCTTCCTTACCTCCATATGTCTTTGAAATGTAAACCTCTGACAGATGTGAATATAGTGATGTAACCCTGTGCAGACATGTGTACGCTCCTACTCCATTCCTCTGCCCCCTCCAGGCCCAGGTCATAGCCCAGGCTATAGGCCAAGCGTTTGGCGTTGCCTACCAGCAGTTCCTCCAGACAAGTGGCATCAAGCCTAGTCAGCTGAAGCCTGGGGATTACAGTGACTTCCTGGGGACGCAGGAGCTGTACAATGGGGACCTGGTCCACTTCTCCGATTCACAGAACCTCAGAGATGTAAGCGAAAGCTTCCAGCTGCATGTTTTGACACCTACCACTTTTGTTCTATTTAATTTACGGTGCTTTCCTAGTAAGTAAATCTGCTTCTGTGCTCATAATGTGTGTTATACTTACATGTTCAAAGTCTCTGGACCAAAAGTATTATTATTATTATTATTATTATTATTATTATTATTATTATTATTATTATTATTATTATTATTATTATTATTGTGACTCAAATGAATCTTTATGTTTGCCGCCTGTGTTTGTGATCCAGGTGATCATCATTAAGTCAGCAGGAGAGATCTTGGGTCTGGCAGTGGTTGAGTCTGGCTGGGGCTCCATCCTCCCCACCGTAGTGGTGGCCAACCTGCTCCATGGAGGGCCTGCTGAGCGCAGTGGGGACCTCAGCATCGGGGATCGTATCATGTCTGTTAACGGCACCAGCCTCGTGGGCCTGCCAATAGCCACATGCCAGGGTATCTTCCGGGTGAGAACAGGGGAAGGGGGGGGGGGGAGTGGAAAAACATGATGTTGTGGATGGATGTAAATGTTTAGATGCAGCATATACTTTACAGTGCTGTAAGGCCTTACCTGACATAGGCCATGCTTTGACATCTGTCTTTGAAATGAGTAAATTACAATTGGGAGCAAACAAACTTTACATTCAATCATTCCTTGAATTGTTTCAAATATAATTTTATTTACACAAAATCCAGCCTATAGTAGCATGTGAAATGGCCATGTGACTGTAACATGCTGAAGCTGCACTAGATGGCAGTGTGTCCATGTGGGCTCAAGTGTACATTATATGTACACTGACTGATTTCCAACCCTTCCTTCCCTTGTTTTGGGATTTACTTGGATCTGGATTGTAAATGTTATTATAATCAAAATGGTTTAGTGTCAAACGTGTCTTATTTGAAACTTCTCCTGTGAGGTAAAATGGATGTCAAGATCTGTCATGTGTCTTGAGGACATACCAATCAACCATATCAACGTACCAAAAAAACAACACATTTTCTATGACAAAAATCTATGTTGCCTTCATCATTTTGTTTCCATAACAGGACTTAAGGAGCGAAACTGTTGTGAAACTCAGCATTGTACACTGTCCCCCTGTCACCATGGCAATTATTAAACGACCAGATCCTAAATTTCAGCTAGGCTTCAGTGTGGAGGATGGCATTGTAAGTGAACTATTTTTTTATTCTAGTATCTATTTTTTGTTTGTGTTTCATGAGAATGTAGGTATTCTCCTGCACCAGCTAATCAACTACTACTATACTATCAAATCAAATCTGAGTGGCCAGTTGTAGAACGCTGTACTGGGCAGAAGACGCATTTTATTTCGGCGGCGGGGGGTTAACCTAAAGGACAACTCAGGAGTCACATGGTTAATTTATTTTGAACTGCATTGCTCTTTATTTTCTCCTAATTCTAGATCTGCAGCCTGATGCGAGGAGGCATAGCAGAGAGAGGGGGCATTCGTGTTGGGCACCGCATTATTGAGATCAATGGGCAGAGTGTAGTAGCCACACCGCATGACAAGATAATCCACACTCTGACCAACGCTGTTGGGGAGGTGAGGGCAGATTGTCAGGTCAACAGCACAGTGCTGAATTCTCCCCTCATTGCCGTCCTCATCACAATACATAAGTTAATGTGAGGTGGGGATTTTGCAGATTGTTGAGAACGTATGTTTAAATATGCCTAAACATGTGGCCAAAATGATCACCTAATGGTAATATTTTTTTATATATTTTGTGCAGATTCACTTGAAGACCATGCCAGCCTCTACATATCGTCTCTTAACCGGACAAGAACAGCCGGTGTTTCTCTAAAAATGAATCAGAAACCTTTTCTTGGTGTAATATGGAACTATTTTGAACAATTATTGTCAACCTTAATGTAATTATGCAGTTCATCTTATATCATTGGCTAGCTATATCTTTTTTACAGCTGTACAGTCTTTTGCAAACATAAAACATGTTTTAATGACAGGGCTATAAATAGTTTTTAGTATATATTTATGACAGATTTAACAAGACGGTCATGGCTGAAATGCAAAAAAGTATTTTTCATGCTTTTGCACTGCAGACCGCTTTAAAACACAATACAACACTTGAGTGGAATGTTTAATATTCTGAGTTGTCCAATGTTTTGCTCATTTGCCTCAATTATTTTGTATTCATTTAGAAATAGTTAATTAAGTTAGCTAGTTGGTGTTACAAGATCTATGGCATTCATCATGCACTTCCATAGACAAAAAACTCTAAATGGCACATTTTAAGGGTTTTTCTCAGTAACTTTTTGCCTTTTATCTCTCAAAAACATTTTTACTGCTGTGCTCTTATTTTCCACTGTGCACACATTGCATCTCCGTTTTCTGCCTGAAAGCAACAATTATGCACTACTAAAGATAACCAACTTACTTGATGAAAAGTATATTTTTGGATGCAGTAGTAAAGTTTTGGATGTTTGTTAAAAAAAACCTTTAAGTCTGACAAACTTGCTGTTTTGATTCGAGGGAGCTTTCTATATTATTAAACATTATTACACATTTTGCGGTCACGCCGTTTGTATTGTGCTGTGCCTTTATGCGTACAATTACTGTAGGCTTTTTGAGAGTTCAACCAAACTGACACGATAGAATTCGTGTTTTTTTTTATGGAGAGTCAGTGGGTGTATTTTATTTTCATTGATTATTTCTTAAAATTACAGTAGGTCTAATGTCTCTTATTTGATGTGATAGTTTAGTAGCACACCGTAATCAGGAATCCATTGGATTTTTTCCATGAAAGGTCAAACGTGAGTCACCTACCATGTCGTATAATATGTGAGTCACTTGACCGCAGTGTTTAAAATGAGGGGTGGGATTAGGATTCGACCACATATGTCAGAGTGACTGATTTTAAAAATACAAACCGTGCGTCATGCCCACAAAACTAAGCGAAACGGAAATCAAACAGGGTTAAAGAATGTTTCCAAGGAAACCTGTCATTCAGTTCACCTTCCTACTTGTGAGAATTTACCCATTCATTTGCATTCTGGACCAAAACACGCAGCCAACCAAACAGATGGTGTACCGGCTTCTGTTAGTCCAACCCTAATATCCTTCTCTGGCCAATCAACTCTTTCGAATGGGCGGAAATTGTGTCGATAGATATCCAATTACAAGCACTTGTGCGACGGAGAGATAGCGCGTCATTGACTGTTTATGAAAGTACTGTATCTGTGGAACATGGAATCATACTGGACGGGGTACAATTACACAATCCTAAAGTAGGTATTAATTAATTTAACTTTATGAGCAATATACAATTATTTCATTTAAAGAGCTCATTTGACGCAAGCATTACTTGCTTTTGGTTACCATCACTTGGCATTTTCATTTATACTTGCGTACAAATCCTATTTTAATGGCAAATATAACAATAATGTGACTACATCTTTTACTGTGCGCGGATGAAAGGCAATTATAATTTTTTCTCTTTCTGCCTGTGTCTATGTATTTGCGATAGACATCTATAAATATATTGCTATATTTAGGCGAATGTATCTTTCTTTACATGTTTTACATTGCACGTCGTCCAGCAGCATTTCCTGCTCTAAGATGCATTGTCGCAGTGCTTCTATGCTACTTCCTCCTCTATGCTACTGTATGCACCTATAGAGAGCTATTGGGGAGCTATAGGCTATGTAATTTGAGATGTACTAGATGTTGAGACTAGCTTTTAACGTTTCTGTGTAGGCTAATGCATGTGTTGTAAACACTACTACTAATAAGTTTTCCAAGCACCCCATGGGCATTGCTATACTTGCAAAGAAAATTAGCACAATCATTGGTGAATTTCCTTCACAAAATAGGCTACTGATTATTTTTCATTTTTAGTAGTAGTATTGAAACAGACGTGAGGGTTGGTTAACGTCCTTGATCACCAGTGACAGTAACAGTGCATAAGTTAATGTTGAAGTCTCAAAGTCACATTGCTAAACCAATTAGGTTAATAGGGATTGCAGTGGGGATGGCCAGTCCAGAGCTCTTCAGTCTAATTCTTATAACCTGTCTTGCACATTATAAAAGCATCCTATTGTTTTGTTGATTAAAAAACAACTCAATGCCTAATAACCTCTTGGATATCTCTTATCTAGTTATTTATTTAAACATTTACAAAATAACTTCCCGCCATTGGTGAAAAGATAGAAGTTGAATAAGATCTGATTTATGCTGTGGCTTAAGCTTCTGTGCTTCTAGGTGACATGCAGACTCCCTGTGGAGTAGCAGGATGTAGCATTATCACTTCTGTTTGCAGTGGTCAGGAAAGGTCACTAGTTACAATTACAATTAGGTCATTTAGTAGACACTTTTATCCAAAGTGACGTACAGGTAGGTTCGAACCAACACCTAGACCACTAGACTATCCTGCCCTTTAACTAATAGCCTGCAATTATAATACATATTTAGGAATGATACATTTGCCTAAATTTAACAATATATTTATAGATGTCTATCGCAAATACATTGACACAGGCAGAAAGTGAAAAATGACAATAGGCTGTAGCTATTAGTTATACCTATACAGTTGTCTTAAATACATATTAAAGGAGCTAGCAGTTCACATTAGCTAAGGTTCACTTACTATAATACTGCAACAAATCAAATTCATCAAATGTAATCAAAATACCAGATGAGAAAATCTACGGTTGGCTACATGACCAATATTGTTTTCTGACAAATAGGCCTACTGTTATTGCACTAGAACATGTCTATCTAGCACATAGTGTTCACTTAAAACCATGTGAAGGAAAAAAGTAGGAAAATAATACCTACATTTTAATCAACTTGAATAAAACAAATGAAATTATTGCATTTATTTATTATTGCTTTAAGGAACATATACAATAGACTTGGTTCTTCAATCCCTCTATATTTGGTTATGAAAATATATGCCATGCAAACTTGTTTCTACTGTTGTTGTGATGTGGCAGCACTTCACCATGGCTAGCTAGCTGGTAATCCTAGAGATGGGGTCTGAGATTTCCAGACAACTGGTGCTCCTACTCTGGAAGAACATCACCTACCGCAGGAGAAACAAGGTACCGAATCCAGAACTTTGTATTGGACCATGCAAATCACCATAACATCACCTCATCGTTGATGTATAATGGTGACTTTACCAACAGGCTAAATGTTCTAATGTACATAATGAATGTTCTTCTCCTTCAGATCCAGTTGGTCATTGAACTCCTCTGGCCACTCTTCCTTTTCGTTATTCTCATCTCAGTCAGATACTCTCACCCACCCTATAAACAGAGCCAATGTAAGTGCCCCACCAAGGGGATTAACTGGTTGAAGGTGATTCTAACATAGAACATGATGTTCCTTGCCTCCATATTCCTACATGATGTTAGTAGTTAAAGTAAGAAATGAAAGCAGGATAGCCGAAGGTCTAGGGTGGCTGGCCCTAGCCGAAAGGTTGCGGGTTCAATCTCCAATATGCCGGGCCTACGTGTAAGCATCGTTGAGCAAGATGCCTAACCCCTAACCCCCAATGTTTGCTAAAAAAAATCGAATGACTTATTACTCATAACCTAATTTCATAATATTTAATATTTTATTTTACTTTACTTTGTGACGTAAGCAAAAATCACTCCACTATACAGCAGGCTGAAGTTTGCTGTGACATTTGCTCGTACAAAATGAGGAAGGGATACAGCATTAATCCTGGCATAATTTATTCTATTATACCTGTTATTTCATTGGCCCTACATGGGATTCAGACCTCAGCCATCTTGTGCTCAATGGCTGTGTAGTGTGTATGAATGCACCACACATTTGGTCAGGCACAATCATAGCCTAAATTAGAGTTCAACAGTCTTACAGTAGCTAGCGCTTTTAACCGGCTAGGGCTACAAAGGGGTTTTGTTTAGTTTCGGCCAGGCTGTTGATAGCAGATTATGTTTCAGGTCGGTTCCATGGTCTTTTCATTCTTTAAAGTCTCAGGCTAAGCTCTCATGCTACTTTCAACACTTCATTCCCCTTGCAGGTCACTTTCCAAACAAAGCTCTCCCTTCGGCGGGAACCCTGCCCTGGATTCAGGGCATTATCTGCAACATCAACAATCCCTGCTTCCATAGTCCTACCCCTGGGGAAACCCCGGGACAAGTGGGCAACTTTGACAATTCAATGTAGGTATACAGTACTGCAGATGTAGGTGTGCATAACTTCACTTTCAGAGATCGGTATAGGGGCCTTACAATCTAGATTATATCAATATAAAAAATAGGAAAATATTAACAAGAACAGCTATGATACATCTGTATCTAATATGGGCAGATAGACACATGGCAATAGTGCAATAAGCAGAATGCATGGTGAACAATCACGTTAGTGGGTTATTAGTATACAGTATGTGAAGAATATGTCAATGTGCATGTCTGTCGCATGGAGGACCACTAACCGTCATGTTCTCCCACAGCCTGTCCCGTCTGTTTGTAGATTCTCAGACCGTGCTGTCGTACAGTGGAAACCGGAGCTTCTCGGGTTTCCAGGACCTGCTGGAGAGTGTTCAGAGGCTGGGAGAAAGGCCTGGAGCATGGCCAAGTATGACCTCTTGTTATACCAGTGTCGATCGGGACCCCCCTGTGGGTTGCCAAATTATCACTTAAAGTGGAAAATATTACCTTATATCGCAGCTGAAACACAAATATATGATTTTGCTTTTTATATACAGTAGATGGTGCTTGGAAAATCAAGAATAGAAACTGCCATGGTCGTCTTCTTAGGATGTCTTAAGAATTAACATAAATGATTTATACAAGGGAAATGCTATACAGTGATGCTGTCTGTCTGAGTAGTAGTAGTAGTAGTAGTACTACTACTACTAACAACAATATTGTTATACTAAATCGCAGGAAACGCTCAGCTTTTTGTAATGAATCAGAATCTTATGTTGTCTGCTCTCCACATAGATTGCAAATCCATCTCTTGTATGATCTAACTACTTTTTTCTTTTCCCAAAGATCTTCCTGTAGGAGAATACCTAAGAGCCAATGAGACGTTCTCAACCTTTCTCCTCACCAATGGCAGTCTTTCACCTACTACTGTGGAACAGCTGTTGAAGGCCCGTCTTAATTTTCAGGTGACCATTTCCAACATAATCTTTACTGTATATCTAAGTGATTGATCTTGTCTGGCATTTGGATCTCCCCAGAAGTGGTAGCACCAGATAATTCCTTCAGTTTTAAAAGGAATTTCACTCCATCAAGACATTTGTCTTGTTCCTCACAATGTTATTTGGTCTGCAGGTTGCTGTGGTTGGTGCTGGGATGCCGCTGAAGGACCTGGTGTGTAATGCCAGCCTGCTGGGCCGGTTCCTCACCCTCGAAGGAAGGGAAGAGCTCATGACTGACCTGCAGAAACAGCTCTGTGACTTACCAGCCAACACCCTGCGGCAGGCGGAGCAACTGTTCCTCTCACAGCTGGACTTCACCAAGTTCTTCTCGGTAGGATCTCTAAGAGGAAGGAATTAAACTTCGGATACAGGCAACATCAGGATCACAGAATAAGGAAAATAACCATCCGCTAGTTTTGGCAATACAGAGACACTGGTGTATTGAAGCATTCCACTCTTACTAATCACTTGTTCCCTTTCCTCTCGTTTTTTTCTACCTTTTTAAAATCACATAGAACATTAATGCATGATGATTCGTGATTAATTCTGACGTCTTACATTGTTGCTTGTCTGTCAAGGGATTTGTCATTATTGTGTTTTCTGGATGCAATGCACTTACTATTACTGATTTCCAAATACAGTCGTGTGTCAGAAGATAAACCTGTCCGTTTCCTCTCTGTCAGAGAGACCGATTGATGGCGAACGCTGGTGATCTGAGGGTCATCAGCCAAGCTGTCACGTCTGTGTCCCAGGAGCTGGCTGTCTTCATGGATGACGTGAGAGCATTTCATTCATCTCAGTTCTCTTTTATTTAGCCTAGTCGGCCTGCCTGTTTTTCTTGGTGTTTTTACACTATATCATAAAGTCCTCTATATCATATGCACTAACTGGTCACTTCATTAGGTACACCTTGCTAGTACTGGGTTGGACCCCCTTTTGCTTTCAGAACTGCCTTATAGATTCAACAAGGTGCTGGAAAAATTCCTCTATCTGTTGGATTAAGATCTGGTGACTGTGGAGGCCATTTGAGTACAGTTTGAGTACATTGTCATGTTCAAGAAACCAGTTTGTGATGATGTGAGCTTTGTGACATGGCACGTTTTCCTGCTGGAAGTGGCCATTAGAAGATGGGTACACTGTGGCCATAAAGGGATGGACATGGTCAGCAACAATAATAGGCTGTGGCATTGAAACGATGCTCAATTGGTACTAAGGGGCCCAAAGTGTGCCAAGAAAATATGCCCCGCACCATTACACCACCCCCACCAGCCTGAACCGTTGATAAATACAAGATGGATCCATGCTGTCATGTTGTTTACGCCATATTCATATTCTGACCCTACCATCTGATGTTGCAGCAGAAATTGAGACTCATCAGACCAGGCAACGTTTTTCAAATCTTCTATTGTCCACTTTTGGAGGTCTGGCACCAACAACAATGCCACGTTCCAAGTCACATAAATCACCTTTCTGCCCCATTCTGACACTTGGTTTGAACTTCAGCAGATCGTCTTAACTATGGATACATCCATTGAGTTGCTGCCACGTGATTGGCTGATTAGATAGCAGTTGAAAAAAGGTGTACCTAATGAAGTGAGTGTATTTTCTCCGTTGACTCAACTATAAAGTCAAGTAACGCATTTATACACATTTGTCTGGCTGCTTCATGTTGTAGAACACTCTACAACACTCCCCCAAGCGACTTGATGCCTCATCGTTGTTAGGGCATGCACAATTGCAGTGGTGACATTTTGAACCAAAATCACTGCCATGGTTGTTGAGTGTGTGAGCGTGTCAAGCTAAAACGATCGTATCCAATCTCAAAGAGCCACATGTAACAGGAATCCCCCTCTCCCACATTCTCTGTCGTATGTCCTCCAATTTCTTTGGGCTCCACTCTATCTTTATGCCCCCCCCGCCCCACCCATACACACTCACGTCCTCCTTCTTCTTCCCAGTTGTCCTCCCTCTCCAGCTTTGCTGAGCTGAGTGCAGAGCTGCATCTCCTCTCCCCCGAGAACCGCTCTTCGATGCCCAGGGAGAGCTTCCGGGCGTTCTCCAGGATCGTGTGCGGCCACCCGGAGATGGGCGGCGAGCGCATACCGTCGCTCAACTGGTACGAGGACCAGGACATCAAGTCCTTCCTGGGCAAGAACGGCACTGAAGACGTAGAACCGGGCCACGACAACACCACCAGTAAAGAGCGCTTGACAATTATGAATAATTATTATTCCGTTATTTATTGTGGAACATTTGCCTATTATGCTGGCTACTTTGAAACAGAATCATAGCATATGTTTATAATAACACCTGGGTTCAAATTCCCAGGAAACCTTTGTTTGCCAGTGTTAGAATTACCTTTCAAATACATTTCAAAACATACAAAAACACATATCGTGTTGATGCCGTATACATATATGCCGTATACAACACATATAGTGTTTCTGTACGTTTACTGCATTTTCACAGTGTTTATGCTCAAGGACAAGTGCCATTCAACAGTTTGTTTTATATAACCTACCATCATAGGCTCCAGTTGTTGGAGTACATGTAGAGTTGTGTTAATAGCGGTGTCCATTATCCCTCCTCATGTCTTTCCTCCCCTCCCCTCCCCTCCCCTCCCCTCCCCACAGCCCCATTCTGTAAAAGTCTGATCCAAAGCCTGGAGTCAAACCCGCTGTCTCGCATCGTGTGGCGAGGCATCAAGCCTCTCTTCATAGGAAAACTGCTCTACACTCCAGACACGCCTGCAGTGCAGCAGGTCATGAAAGAGGTACTGACACAGCCTGGCTGCCTTCACTGGCCTCTAAAATGTATATGTATCTCCTCTTAACTGGTCTGTGCTCTGTAGTTGAACAAGACCTTTCAGGACATGCAGATCCTCCAGGATCTGCATAGAGCTTGGATGGAGGTGGGACCACGCATCAAGACCTACATGGAGGGCAGCGTGGAGGTCCAGCTCTTGCAGGTCCTCAACACATAACAAGACACCATGACATAACATGACATGTCCATTATTGGAGGATTTACAGTCTTTATGCATCAAATGCTTATTACTCTTGTTCTGTGTGTGTTTATGTGTGGCAGGACTTGCTGAGGCGCCCACAGGTGGCAGTTTTAGTGAACCTGCGTCTGGTGAACACATCCTGGACAGCTTCTCGCATCGCCCACTTCCTGTCCACGCCCTCGCCTGATGCAACAAGGAAGCCAGGAGCGCCCCCTACCTGGCTGGATGTCTACATAGACCTCGACAACACTATCAGCACCCTCGCACAAGTCACGGAGGTTCTCTTTTTGAAATGTTGTTCTGAAATGTCAAAATACCACCAGCTACCAGTGTTGGGGAGTTCACTCTTCTTCTACAATCAGAATTACAATGAAGTGGCCACTTTGGCTGGAAGAACATTATTATAGTATAAATCAGTTTGGCTGATGAAAATACAGAACTATTTGTTCTGTGCTTAACCAGAAACTAGTATATTTTCTTTTCTTTCTTGTGAAATTTCTATGATGGGCATTTTAGCAGTATATATCTATATATTCATTCTGTATAAAAAAAATACTTTGTGTTAAACTGTATTTAGTTTCAACTCATCTGTGCTGTATACTGTGGCTTCTCTTGTCTCCTAGTGTTTCTCACTGAACAAACTGGAGGGGGCGCAGACCGAAGGACAGATGATTGACAGGGCGCTGGAGCTGTTAGAGGACAGGCAGTTCTGGGCAGGTGTGGTGTTCCTCCTCCCTAACGCCTCCTCTCAAAACCTGCCACCGCACGTCAACTACAAGATCCGCATGGACATCGACGATGTCACCCGCACCAACAAGATCAAGGACAAGTACTGTGGAGACAGTTCCCTACCTCCTAGTATAGTCCCCTTATTTTATACTGGTCTCTAATGGTGGAATCGAAGTCCAACGTTCCACATTATGTGTGTGTTTTTAACATTGTCAGGTTCTGGGACCCTGGTCCAGCGGCAGACCCCTTCAATGACATGCGTTATATCTGGGGCGGCTTTGTGTACGTGCAGGACCTGGTGGAACGAGCCCTGACTCGCGTGCTGACCGGTGTTCGGCAGAGCACTGGGATCTACATCCAGCAGATGCCCTACCCTTGCTATGTGGATGACGTGTTAGTGTGATTCCTTCTTACAAAGAGCTCTGATTTGATGTGTTGCTGGATTCACAGCTGTTTTTATTGTGCATTTCTGTATTTATCAAAGATCAAAATCAAGATTATAACTAACCATACCGCATTTAAATGGACTATAAAGACAAACAGGTGTTTGAAGTAACTGGCTGATTAGACCCGGTTGAAGGCAGGCGGTCCTATGCTGCAGTAGCTGTTGAAGCATGCGATGTTACAAGTCACATAAACAAAAGAAAGGCCAAACTGACCACATGCACACCCAGCCAGTGGCCCAAGAGGTGGAATAACGCACTGGGCAGAAACACACTTCAAACAAGACCACAAAACATCACGTTTACATGCTGGAAGTAAAGCCGCTCTCAATGTCTTCTCTCTCCTCCAGCTTTCTGCGCGTGCTGAACCGCTCCCTGCCTCTCTTCATGACGCTGGCGTGGATCTACTCGGTGGCCATGATCATAAAGGGCATGGTGTACGAGAAGGAGGCGCGGCTGAAGGAGACCATGAGGATCATGGGACTGGGAACGGGAACACTGTGGCTCAGCTGGTTCATCAGCAGCGTAGTGCCTTTCCTCGTCTCTGCCGCGCTCCTCATCGCTCTGCTCAAGGCAGGTGGCGGTCGTGTTTTATGCTAGGATAAAGTGACTATAGCGATATGTTTGTGAAATCCTCGACTCTATAGCTTCCTTTCTCCACACGCTGGCGTTTGGAATGTAATATTGGATTACGCATTTTTTGCTAGTACAGAAGTACAGACAATGCTTAAGGAAGGGGAGAGAGCAATCCATCATCAACCCTTTGAAGTATATGTCTATACTTTTGTTATCCTTCATATAACCTTCATATAACAGACTAAATTGAACTGTGTGTAGTTGTTTAATGGACCTTTACAATCTGTCTATCTGGTCTTTATTACTTTAGAACTAGCATTTCTAGTTTGCTCCTAACATTAATTTATTCACTGCACCTCTCGTTCTTCTTATCTCCTTCTCTTTCCCAGTGGGGGGACATTCTACCATACAGCGACCCGTCTGTCGTCTTCTTCTTCTTGACAGCCTTCGCCACGGCGACCATCATGCAGTGTTTCCTCATCAGCACGTTCTTCTCCAAGGCCAACCTGGCTGCAGCCTGCGGTGGGCTCATCTACTTCGCCCTCTACCTGCCCTACGTTCTGTGCGTGGCCTGGAGGGACCACCTGAAGACCACGCACCGCATCCTGGCCGTGAGTAGGACGCGCACCCCTGACGTACTGTATGAGCCGTAACCAGAACCAACCACAACATTAGCAATGCGCCAACAGTATTTGAATTTGTCTTAAATTCCCTTGGTAGGTGCACTTCCCAGCTACTGTAAGAAGCTGGTACACTCCTGGCTCTTTCTGGTCAATGCTAAGTTCTTATGGATAACTATAACTGACATGGGAGCTTACACATTCTGTACTTTATGTGGCCTTTTCTGATGTCTTTTTCTTAATCATTGTTGATGACATGGCTTCTGTTTGAAAATGCTGCTGTTTTTGTGTCCTGTTGGGCACTGTTTTCTGTTCACGTGGGTAAAATGACCAATTATATCATTTGAATAGCATTATTTAAAGAAATAAACATTCTTATCATGGCCTAGTGTGTATATATACTACCTATATTTCACCCAGTCCTACTGCGTATTGTGGTTCTTTACTATTTATTTTTAGGACACTTAACTTATGTGCTTTCTGATGGCATTTTATCTGATGTCAAGTTCTGTATTTCCACAGAGTTTCATTTCTCCTGTGGCGTTTGGCTTCGGCTGCGAGTATTTTTCCCAGTACGAGGAGCAGGGTGTGGGCATCCAGTGGTATAACCTTCAGTCCAGCCCCGTTGAGGGAGACTCGTACAGCTTTACTATCTCCATAATCATGCTGTATGTGGACGCTGTCATCTACGCCCTCGCTGCCTGGTACATCGAAGCCGTCTTTCCCGGTACAATCACATCTATGATACACACATTGATGATAATAGGTTTACTCTAGTATTTGATTTGTGTGTGTTGGTTTAATGTAATGTTTATATACTCTATATTATATGCAGTATAATATTATATAATTCCAATTCTGTTGTAGCTTCATTAGAGCATCTTGATCTTCCAAAATCCCTATTCTGTTTAATTCTGCAAGTCATTCTTCATTGAAAACCAGTAGAAAAATCGAGTTGTTTACACGATGATTACGGCATTGGGTTTGATGTGTTTGGAAATCATAACAATATCTGGTTGAAGGTGTCCAGTCTCCTACTGATAGCTTTGATTGACACCTATTAGCAGCCTCTCCCACTTTTGAATGGATGGAATGAACCTTTGTTCTGGTTCCAGGTGAGTATGGGATCCCCAGGCCATGGAAGTTCATCTTCCAGTTGAACTACTGGGGAGGGGTTCCACTGGAGGTTGGCATGCCCATGCCCCCTGCCCCAAGGGATGAGGACAGTGGTAAGAGACACACAGACACACATTGTGTCAATATTCTGCATACCAACATCATTTCCATAGCAACACCTGCTTTCACACAATTATTGATGCACAACATGAGAACGAACTATGATTTTAAAAACATGCTGAATTTCAGTTGCACACCTATCTGCAGAACACAAAGCCCACATTTCTAAATTGAGCTATTTCAGTTGCCTTTTAACTGCATTGTTTAGTGGCATGTTGGAGAGGTTTTTCTTAATAAAATAGCGGGTGAGGAGATGCCTGCATTTATTGGAACTGGTGAAGATCAATATTAGTTAGTTAGTTATTATTAGTGATGGTTATTCAATTTCACCACTCCCAGGTCACATCGAGGAAGAACCGTCTAACCTATGTTTGGGTGTGGCCATCTGTGACCTGGTAAAGATCTACAAACAGGGGGCCAAGCTGGCTGTCAATCACCTCAACCTCAAGTTCTACGAGGGCCAGATCACCTCCTTCCTGGGCCACAACGGAGCGGGCAAAACCACTACCATGTAAGAACTAAGAAGTAGGGGCCGGGTGTGGAAAACGTACAGAAATAAATACTGAATCAATATCTGAGCATTTCTGTATTGACACCCAGAGGTATTGAAAGGCCTGGTGGTTGTATGGTAAACACTAAGCCAGTAGTATTTAAACCTGTTGAGCCACAACACCCTAAAACGAAGGTGTAGCGCATTATAGATTATAAAATATAGATAAATATAGACAAATATAAATATATATATATAGACAACATATAATAACACTATTAAAAATGTATGCATATTTTAATTAATTTATTATTATTATTTTAGTTTTTTAGTTTTGAAATCACTTCACGATCCTTTGGGGGTGTCCCAATCCCAAACCACTGCACTAAGAACTCTCTAACCTGAGAACTGTTCTATTCAAACAGAAAGTGTTGAAAAAGTGTTGAATTTGGAAATGGTATTGGATGCCTGCACTTATTGGGTCACTTGTACCATTCCCAGCTCCATCTTGACAGGCCTGTTCCCCCCCACCTCTGGGACAGTCTACATCAAGGGGATGGACATACGTACCGACATGGACGTTATCCGAAGGACCCTGGGTGTCTGTCCACAGCACAATGTTCTCTTCGACATGTAAGGCCCTGCTTCTCTGTCTCCAACCTGAGTTGTTACACAGTAAACATTCATATACTGTATTTTATGTGTCAAATGTGTTGACACATTGGTGCTGCACAGGTCACTCTGACTGTTTCACGCCCTCACCTTTTTCTCTGTTTAACCCTCTCCTCTTCTTCTCCCCCCATCTTTCCATTCCTTTAATTTTCGTGTTATCTGTGCCAGTCTGACAGTGGAGGAGCATGTGTGGTTTTACGGGCGTCTGAAGGGCCTGACAGAGGAGGAGGTAAAGTCAGAACTGGACACTCTGCTGGCGGACGTGGGGCTGCTCAACAAACGTCACGAACAGACCAAGAACCTCTCCGGTAAATATGCTCTCTCTCACCCACTACTTTGTGTTACGGTAGTGAACTAATGTAATTGGACGGTTTAGCTAACATGCTAACAATGAAAATGTACCACATTAGCTTGTAATTTTATTTTGTTCTTTTTTCTTTACCTTTCTGTCTTTGTGCCCTATCTTTCTATTATCTATCTTATTACACCTGTCTTACTGCCTCTACCTGTCTCAGGCGGTATGCAGAGGAAGCTTTCTGTGGCCATAGCTTTTGTGGGAGGTTCCAAAGTGGTTGTCCTGGACGAGCCCACAGCTGGAGTGGACCCCTATTCCCGCAGGGGCATCTGGGATCTGCTGCTCAAATATCGCAAAGGTCAGGGGGGCAAGGGTGGTTCTTACAGTTTGGGTAGTATTCAGTGGTAACCAATCTGTGTGTATATACATATATTATAATGTATACTGTTATTACACATAATACATAATAAGTATTGCGTGTGAATGCATTTAGGCAGCAAAATAAGTGTTTCTATGCATGCAGATGTGAACCCCTTGTTTTTGGATGGCTATGCATCTGAAAGGTTCACAACCTCTGATTAGAGAAAGGACTTCCTTGGAAATGTGAAACGGACACTATTTTGTTTTGTTTTTACATGGGAGAAAAAATAATTACACAATAGCCCTCGAGATGATACGATTATTATAATGCAGCTTAAAAAATATATTATTTATACAGTGTATATATTAAAAAATGTGAAGGATTAAGCAGTTTTTGTATATTCTCGGGGGGGAAAAGAGAATTTGTAGACACAGTGTACTGATGTTGTACTACAGGACTCAAAGGCTTAGTATTACAGTCATATCATTGTTCCACCTCCCCATCAGATCGCACCATCATCCTGTCCACACACTACATGGATGAGGCAGACCTGCTGGGCGACCGCATCGCCATCATCTCCCAGGGCAAGCTGTGCTGCTGTGGCTCTCCCCTCTTCCTTAAGGCCCGGCTGGGCAGTGGCTACTACCTCACTGTGGTCAAGAAGGAGGGCCTGGAGGGCAGCACGCCTGTCAGCACCAGTACCAGTACAACGAGCACCAGTACCGCCGGCACCCACATCAGCAAACCTGCTGCAAAGGTACTGCCTGGCACACTAAAGACCCGCTCAAACTGCATCAGTTTACCTGGGGTTGTGCAGTCAGGCCATTTGTCAGTTGCATTCGTACAGGAGGAGTAATCTCCGTCATATCCCCCAAATCACAGCAGATATTCAAGATGTAAACCTCATTTACATGCTTAATATAATACCGTAATCGAACGCTCTGTGTTGTTAGACACTATTGGGACATAACTTCATTTGGCGAATTATGGAATGCAGATTGCTCAGGGGTTTTGAGTTGATATTTGTTTTGTTAATTTTTGTGCATAATACTGTTATATTTACTATGTTCTCGTGTAAAAATACACAACCTCTGAGTGACCTGCAGTCCTGTAATCGTGTGTGTGTGTGTGTGTGTGTGTGTGTGTGTGTGTGTGTGTGTGTCTCAGGACAGTGACTCCTCCATGAGTGAGGACACCGGGCTGGGCAGTGAAATGGGTGGCTCAGGTAAGTCTTAGCTTCAGAGTCACAAATGGTCTTATTCACCAAATACATTTGTATGTGCACAGAATTTGTGATTTGATCCCAATGTTTTGTTTTTTATTGCTTACTTCATTGTAAAAAACATGAACTAAACGGAAATAAATCAAACAAAGCCAAGGACAGATAGTAAATATCACCCCCCCCCTATCCTCCCCCCTCCTCTCCTGGCAGAGCTGGTAGTGCTGCTCTCCCTGGCACAGCGCCACATCCCTGGTGCCAGGCTGGTGGAGGAGGCGGGTCGCGAGGCCGTCATCAACCTGCCCCAGACGGCCGCCCAGGACAGCAGCATGGCCGTTTTCCTGGCCGAACTGGACCAGAGGCTGGCCGAGCTGGGCCTCAGCAGCTACGGCCTCTCTGACAGCACCCTGGAAGAGGTGGGGTGGCTGGTTACCAGTCTAGTATCTAACATGGGCCATGCTCATAGACACGCGCCACAAATACGACATATACATACGTGCAACATTATACGCACTGATGAAAAACACTATAAGATCATTTCCAGATTTTGAAACAAACGTACTGCTATTCTTAGGCTAGCTTTGTTAGGAGATAAATACCAAGGATTCTGCAAGTACTTATGTGCTTACATATATTTGTAACACACACTTGAAGGTGTAAAGAAGCTTGAAGTAGAGCATGCAACACGCTACACGCCTACTGTACATGGCCCTACTAATCCGCCCTGCCCTAGTGTGTGTACGTATGAACTGTATTTATGTGTTCGTGCCACTATTCCTGCGTGGTTGGTTGCAGTCAGATCTGACCAGTGTAGGCATTTCTGCAGGCGACGAGGCTGTAATAGGATGAACTTTAACATCAGATTAGTGCTGTAATTAAACCCACCTCCGGACTGTCACAGTGATGCTGTGTTTGTGATACTCCTGTCGTAACTATTAAGGAGCCATAATATAGATGTCTGTAACGGGCGGGAGTGGAGAGTGCAGGCGCGAGCTGGAAAGAGACAAAGCAGCCAAGTGGTGGCGTTCCAACGAGCAGTGCCTGTGCGTTTAATGTTTCCATTACCAATACAAAAGTGCCCTTTGGCGAAACACAGGATACCGCACACAATGTTACGGCAAAACAGAACCAATGACCGACAGCACCTAGTGCTGCCGGTGTAACTTAAATAGTCCAACAGAAAATGAACGATAAGCAGCACCTGTGGGGAGTTATCCCCCCGCAGGTGCGTAGCCACGACGCGTGCACGGGGACCAGTGATCGATCCCGAGATCGAATTTCTTGGAAGTTGACCTTAAACGTAAACGTCTCCTAACCCAGATCTTCCTTCGTGTGGCGGAGGAGACTGGGGTGGATACAGACCCCGAGGGGAGCCAGCCGACAAGCTCTCCCCAGGGCCAGCAGGATGAGGAACCAGACACTGGTACTCTTACACACTTTCATAGACAGACACACAAGCACTCGTCTTTTAACAGTCATACCCGTGCACATACACTACCTCTTTGACATTCGATGCATTCCTAAAATAAAACTCAAGAAAGCCCATTAATGTGTCAAACATCACCAGTATCTTTTTGCGATTTTTTTCTTTCTAAATATTTTGGCTTTAAAGACCCTTCTTTATAAAATAGCACAAACACCTGTAGGCCTATTGTATGGCTTCATTCATGCTTAAACATTCATAGTCTGGGCTGTTTATTTGTTTCAGTGGTTGAGCCATTATCATTTATCAAGGAATCTAGGTCATTTCAAATGGTTAAAAACATTCTTTCACACCCATAGAGTCATAACTAGCAGAGAGTGATACATACTCATACTAACTATAACACACAACCACAACAACACATGCATTAAAAACAACAACACAGCCAGAGAAATCACATTCACACACTCCAGCAAACGGTACCACATAGTGCGTTTCCATATTAGTTAGCCTGTTCTCTCCTGACTCTGTTTCTCTCCACACTGCTACCAGGAAGGAAAAGGCTTCGTAAAAAAGGTACCTACTGACTGCTCACCACCTCTCCCTGTACAAAGCGTGTTTAGCTCCCCACACACACACGTCTCACACCGTGTCACTACAAGAGATCTATTCCAAAATACACCAGCACAGTGAAGACGCATAAACGTGCTGAGCTGTGATGGAATAACAGCTCAGCAATAAGATGGCGCTGATGCTTATGGCTGCTGTCCTTAGTGTTCTGTTGCCGTTGTTGTGTTTTTGGTACTATTCTACGTGACTTCTGCTACTCCTACTCTATCATACATCACCTATGATAGACAGACTTTAAAGACTTCACTCAACTTGCGTTTTCACCTTTTTATTATTATTTTTCTCCCATGTATATATTTTGTTGATTGTCTTGTGTCTGCAGAGTGCACTATGACCAAGCGTTTCCTTACCTTTCATTGCTGCTGCTCTGTCTGTGTATTTGTCTGTGTATTTATAAACTAAATTACTAACTAAAGCTTTGTGTGGATATGGAACAATATCTGATTGAAGCAGCTGCTTTCAACTGAAAATACAAAAATATACACAAACTTGCCAAGAGACCCACTACATATTTGTGTTGTTTTTAGAATATAACCTCCATTAAACCCTTTTCAAAACCTTTAGCTACCAGATCTGTTCATACTGGATTATTCAGTTTGTCTGATGGGCCCTGCTCACCTGTCTACCGATCCGCCCTGACTCTTTCCTCTCTCCAGAGCCCCAGGAGACAGACCTGCTGAACGGGGACGGGCACAAAGGGGTCACCCTGACGGGCTTGTGGCTCACATGGCAGCAACTGCGGGCCCTGTTCATTAAACGGTGGCTTTATGCCAGGCGGAGTCGTAGGGGCTTCTTTGCTCAGGTAGAAATACCTCCTACAGACAACACAACCACAGTTTGGACTAAGCTAGTGTTAGTGTGTGTGGATCCAGGAGTGATGTGTGTGCGTGTGTGTGTGTGTGCGTGTGTCTTACAGATTGTGTTGCCTGCTGTTTTCGTGCTTGTCGCCTTGCTCTTCAGCCTTATCGTGCCTCCGTTCGGGAAGTACCCCGCCCTGCAGCTACAACCCTGGATGTATGGGGAACAGTACACCTTCTTCAGGTACAACAGCTGTCTACTGTCATAAAGTCACACAACACCACTGATTGTAAATGTTCCGTGTCGGTTGGGGAAAAGCTAATAGCCTTATAACACTAATTAACTTTTTTATTTTAACTGAATTTTTACCCTCTGTGGTTTCATGCGTGTAGCAACGATGCCCCTGGGAACCCAGCTATTGAGGACCTTCTGGAAGCCCTGCTGGATCAGCCTGGCTTTGGAACCAAGTGCATGGAGACAGAGGACAACAGCACGTAAGATACCTTCTGACTAGGACCCCCTGAAACTCTGTACACACCCAGGCATGCACACACACACACACACACCCCCCCCTCAGGCGTAAAATTAGTCTCACCATGTTCTTGTGAGGCTTACCTTGACGGACTTCTTTAGGCCATTTTTCACAGACTTCTGTAGAAAATGGTATATCTCTCTTTACGTACGTTCTATCATACTGGTTTGTTGTTTGCTATGGTAGATTAAAAGTTAGTGCATGAGAATAACCCGCTCCCTGTGGTGTCTGTGCAGGGATCCTCAGTGTAAGGGCGATCAGGGTGCTTTGTATGTGCGGCCCCAGGTCCCTTACTCTACCTGGCAGATGTTAAGCAGGGGCAACTGGAGTATGGACCATCCCTCCCCCGACTGTGAGTGCAGCACAGACAAAGTCCGCAGGATGCTTCCAGACTGCCCCCCGGGAGCAGGAGGATTTCCCCCTCCACAGGTCAGAATCAGGTCAACATAGCTTTAGGTACAGCAAGCTCCAGCAGGGTTAATCTAGGCTTAATCACATGGGGATGGAAATAGTTTGGTTGTTGGTTAGATTTTATCCACCTTAATATAATATACTGCCTTGCATGTCCATAGGTATCTTTGTAGTCATTATCGCTCACTAATGCAACCTTTTTTGTTTTTTTGTGGGTCAGATAAAGAGGCTGACTGGAGATGTCCTCCAGAACTTGACCAGTCGCAACATCTCTGACTACTTGGTGAAGACCTACCCTCAGATCCTAAAGAAAAGGTGATTGACAAAACCCAATGTGATGGCATTAGTCAATTTTTGTTTAGTTGATTTTAGTTTACATTGTTTAAAACATTAAAACATTTCCATCATGCTATTAGGTGTGTTAGCACAGGGTCCAAATCAATTGTGTTGGCAGCCTTGTTATGTTGTCAACAATTAGAGACTTCTAGAATTCTGATCACAATACACTGGTTATTGCCAATTTACCATTTTCATGTATACATTTTAATTTGTCTGAAATCTTGTTGGTATGGTTTATGGTTAAACTACTTCATATTATAATTATGACATAAGTTTGTTATCTGTGTCACCGACAGCCTGAAGACCAAGAGGTGGGTGAATGAATTCAGGTAAGTTGCGTGCATAAAACTTTTACATCTGTAATACTGTGTTTCTACAGGATACATTGTTATAATTTCTGTGGGTGGAATATAATTTATGCTTGGCCTGATTCAAAAAAAGTGCAATATTTCTATAGTAGGTTAGCTACTCTTAGTCAGTATCTTGTCTTAGATAGCTTCTTATTGAAAGATTTAACTTGCTGACTGAATACTTTTGTTGTCTTGCAGGTACGGGGGCTTCTCTTTAGGGGGCACTGCAACCCACACCACATCTCAGGTTTATCATATCCAGGACTCAGTCATGGCTATAAGGTCTCGTTACCAAATTGCAGAGGTAAGGTGCTTCCTTCATTTTTCATTTTTCAGCTTCATGTTTTTTCTTTTAGTAGTAAGTTAATAACTTACTAGTTTGCTTGCTTTGATTGGTCTGTCACAGAATAGCTCACTGGACCACCTGTTAAACCGTCTTCCTGATTTTGTACAAGGACTCAACAGTCAAAACAATGTCAAGGTAAAAAACGTCTAAGCACTTAAAGCCTCCATCCCCACAGAATCCTGACTCAGAAATAAGCATTTATAAATGAATGGTTAAGACAAACTTTTCTCTCTCTCTTTCATGCCATCTTGTGATCAGGTGTGGTACAACAACAAAGGCTGGCATGCCATGGCATCGTTTGTCAACGTGATGAACAATGGCCTGCTGAGAGCCAGCCTGCCACCTGGACCAGAGAGGAGAAGACATGGCTTCACAGCATACAACCACCCGCTCAACCTCACCAAGGAACAACTCAGCGAGATGGCCATGTTAGTCCTACTGCTGTGTGGTGGTTGGTGGTGGTTGGCCATCATCCTTCCATCCTACTAGTTCCCCCTTTCTTTCTCTCTTTCCTCTCTCTATTTTTCGCACTGCTGGATGGATAGAGGGATAAGGGCCTCGCAAATGGACACTATTGTGTGAATAGCACCTTAACCTACCTTTTCATATTACTGCCCCCAGTGGCCAGATAATTCACACTACTGCTTTAAGTTGGAAACTAAACTAAGTTCTCTCGCTTCTGATTGCCGTTCTTCCTTCCTTTCTCAGGATGACTACGTCGGTGGATGTGCTGGTGTCTATCTGTGTGATCTTCGCCATGTCCTTTGTACCAGCCAGTTTTGTGCTCTTCCTCATTGAGGAGCGCGTCAGCAAGGCCAAGCACCTGCAGTTTGTCAGTGGGGTGCAACCCTTCCTCTATTGGCTGGCCAACTTCACCTGGGACATGGTGAGTATTACCAGGTCTTAAATTGGGCGTTGAGTAAGATCTAAGTAAGACTTCACTGATCCCAAGAGGAAATTCAAGTGTTACTGTATGGCAGCAACAAAGCACGATACTGATTGTATAGATATGAGACAAAATATGCTTTTCTATAAACAACATATACAGGAGCAATCATTGATAAAGCTGAAATTACATTTTACTTGACAGCACACATAAAGGTAAGCGTGGCTTGTTTGTTCTCTGACAGTTGAACTACTCGGTCCCTGCCACCATGGTCGTGTTGATCTTCATCGCCTTCCAGCAGCAGTCCTACGTCTCTGAGACCAACCTGCCTGCCCTCGTCCTACTGCTGCTCTTCTATGGGTCAGAACTCCTGCCTCCTCCTTCACATTCACTTTATTAGACAACTAGTGTAACTACATAACTACAGTATGTACAGTATATTATAGTACTAATTAAATCACCGAAACTTCCATTTCAGATGGTCCATCACCCCACTGATGTACCCAGCATCCTTTCTGTTTTCCGTTCCCAGCACCGCCTATGTTGTTCTAACCTCAATCAACCTCTTCATTGGAATCAATGGCAGCATTGCCACTTTCGTCCTAGAGCTTTTTCTGGATGAGGTAGACACTGCTTATGATGAGAACATAGAGGAGCTGAATGAACTACAGTGTATGCACGAGAAGAAAGATTTTTATTTCCAATCATCATGAAAACTAATTTGAGAAGACCTACCATCAGCGGCGGCGCCAGGGGGGGTCTTGGGGGGTCTCAAGACCCTCCAAAAAAAATGCCTTGACCCCCCATCTGACCCCCCAAAGATTTGAAAAATCGTATTAAAAAATCTTATAAAATGTATTCGACGTCGCTGCGCCTTGCGTCATTGCGTTCAAGGCGCTGCCGCGAGCCCGCTAGAGCAAAGTAGTT
>JAODLI010026529.1:0-20673 GCA_027575585.1 Percopsis omiscomaycus | reverse complement strand
CTGACAACATAGTTGTGGATCTTATATTGCATTTCTGTCAGTAGAGCCTCTTAAATATTACACACTGGTCCTTTAAGATAAGACAATGACAACAATTCACATTACATTACTATTCAGATTCTATTAATTTTTTTTAACAAAGGTCATAACTGCCATGTGGCTTTCCTTTTCAATATTTTTTCATTGTTATGCATTTTAATCGTCTCATTGTATATTTTAACTGCAATGTTCTCTCCTTTAAAAGCCTATCGAGGGACAGTGGTTACGGATTTGCCTTGGCTAAAAATGCAAGGCATCTGTTATGTATTTTATGTAACAATGTTTTAGGCATTTGTTCACAGAAAAGTTTCAGGTTTTACAGTAAAAATTGTTGCTTCATATCAACATATTGAATTTATAGAAACATACTCTCTGTAAACATGACTGACACATCTTTGCTGTTACCTCTCTCTGACTTCGCCTTTACTTCTGATCTGTGGTGCTTTGACTTCAGTCCTCCTGTTCCTCCTCCTGACCCTTCCATTCACAGGTTCGCAGGGCGAACAATGACCAGTGGCAGCTTGGTGCTGGTCACCGTGGCGACCAAAGATGAAGGTGCAGCCCAGCTAACTGTCAACTGTGAGAAGATGGTGATTGGCACGATGCTGGTGAAAGACATCCTGCTGGCTTTGACGCAGTGAGGCTGTCCTCGACCTTTAATATACGTCACCGTCACACAGAGCTGCACTCTTCATGCCTGTAGCGCCTCCTCTAATAAGTAGTATTTTAGTAGTGGTAGTTTGATTCAGATTATTTTTTCTGTTTAAGGGCCACACTTTTAGGTGGAAGAAGCTAGTGTATTATTCTGTTGTGACAAACTGCTGTACACGGTTTGTGTGACAATCAGACATGACTTATTCTGACCCAATGGTAGTCACTTAAGCTTATACCCTCCCCATGAACTGTTATTCCACAGAGTTTAATGAGTTTAAATAATGTAGCAAAAACAATACAACATTTGTAACATTTGATTAAGGCTTTAAACAAACATAGATACTGTTACAGGGTATAGCATCTGTGAACATGTCCTCAAACTATAGCCATTAGCCGTAATATATAGTTATTTCATCTACAATTCAGATTTTGTAGCTGGAGTATACCTGCTCATTTCAACATTATGCTATGTTCACTGTCATAAGTTTCACAGGTTTCTCTGATTGATTTAAAGAACATATACAACTATAAGGTGTGATGTCTGTGTGTGAATGTGTGTGTTGTGTGGTTGCAAACAGATGACATTAAACATTGGGCTGGGTCATTTATTAACGTGCATTTGGTCAACCGTTTACTTGAGGAGCGCTCACTGGGATTCTAAGCATTGTTGTCATTTATGAAAATACATGACAATACATTGGGAATCCAAACAGCCTTTGAGATACAGAGTGACCACCAATCGTCCCAAAATTATAGTTATATTTTTTATTTTGTTAGAATGCCTGATGTCAAAAAGCAATTTTCATCATTCAATATCCTTTAACAGGTTTTGTAATGATTAATATTCCATTGGGGTTAATAATCAAACTTTAGGTTCTACTGACAGCTGGGTTACAGTGGTGTGGAGTGCTTTGCTTCAGGGTAATGCCAGCATACAATGTATTTTATTATAGCTTCAATATGCATCTGAGTCCAGTACCTAAAGTTTTAGTGATAAAGTATATCTTACAAAAGGTCTTGGTGTCCTTCAATTTCATGCCTTTCAAAATGTTCAGGTCATACAAGAGGCAGCAAAAAGCTGCTTCTATTTAGCTTATTAACAGATACCTGTCCAAAGGCAAAGCTGTTTTTTGTATATCTCATTATTTATTTTACTTATTTATTGAAAGTGAATGAGTTTATTGTTTCATCCAAGAAGTACACGAACTGTCAAATCATAGAAACATAACAAGGTAATGGCTTTGCTATAATACCAGCCTGATTCCCAGTCTGTTATAAGAATGTAAAGAGTATGTTTACGTACAGGTACAAATTAGAGTGATACAGCAAAGAGCACTCCCAAGGAGCATTTATCATTCTGGCTAAACAGATTTTTCCGCAGTGACTCTTGTCCTTTCAAATGTTAAAAAACGGTTTGTCATTTCCTTTGTGTTGTGAAATGTGGTCCTGAAGTATTACAACTTTATTTATTATACAAATAAAAAAAAAATGACTAAAACGTAAGATTTTAGCTGTCTGGTCTTTTTCCTCAGGTAATTTTGAATATTGATGATGAAAGACATACTGCTTTCCAAACAGTGCTCTAGGGACTAATATTTTTAGACAGCTAAAGTTAGAAAGGCTTTTAAGCAAACAGGTACATGTCAAATTTTTTTGTCTAAACATCATATGCCGTTACTGACCGTAACCTTAGCTGTAAGAACTTTTCTTAAGAATATAGTGGGATTGTATAAGTATTTAATTATTTTAAATTAAAATACATTTCACATGACACATTTTACAAGTGAAATTGAAAGTAACGCTTATTCAATAGACAATAAAAATCTTGTGTCTATGCAGACATTCATTCAACCTACCATTGTGACCATTCTATGATTGTGCTTAGCACTAAGTTTTAATCACCATTCATTTATTCTCAGATGGCAGAGAATTTAAGCAACAGTGTTTAAGCAATTTAGATACTATTGTATCTAAATTGCCAAATGCCAACGTATTGGCATTTGTGAATTTTTGGCATCACAACTGTCAAAACAAATCTGAAAATCATAATTTAGAAGAATTTTTATGTATTCTACTATGTCCACAGTAGCATTACCAACAAATAACTCCATCTAACTCCTGAATTTTGAATCTAATAATAATAATAATAATAATAATAATTATTATTATTATTAAGATGGAGCTTCTTTGAAAAAGAAAGAAGCCTCTGTAAATTAAAAAAAAGCTAGTCGACTATACCAAGAATGTCTTGTACAATATCAACTTTGCAGTCCTGCACACAACCCTCTCCAGCTTCCAAAACGACTGAAATGGAAACTTATATTCAATTTTGGAGTTTTCCTTGATGCATTATTAGCGTTCATATTTTGCCTGCTGGATTTAAATCCATAGCATTACGAGTCAACACATCTCTTATTTTCTCTTGAAATTGTAATATTACTACCAATAATAACAATTATAATTATAACAATACTAAATAAACAATATTGACTATATTTTAGCATTTTATCACAGGCACAAGAGAGACAAGGCACAGGATCTCAGTTGAGAAAGGACGAATTAATAAACCAAGAGCTAAGCTTTTGAGACCTTTGGAAGTGTCCTAATAATTACAAAAGTGCAATAATTCCTGACACTGGCCTCCTGCTGGATGGAACAGCGAGGTTTCACGTGAGCTCCGACTGCCTGGTTTGTGGTAGGAGAATGGCCACCAGTCCTCCTGCCAGCAGCAGAGCAGACACCAGCAGGATAGGCACGGCACAATTATTATCAACCAACTTACCAAAAACTACATTTCCCATGATTGCTGCCACGCGCCCCACCCCGGTGAAGAAGCCGAGAGCAGAGGACCTGAAAGAGACCAATTTTTTTGTTTGAATTTTTTTGAGATTGACAGTAAATGACTTTGAATGTGTCTTTATTAATAATAGTTTGGCCTAAAATCTAAGTCAGACAAGAAATGCTAGTTTTCTACGGCTCCACCAAATGAAGCTTTAAAAAAAACTATACTGTATATATAAAAGTATATATATTTTTTTGTATGTTCTCTCTGTTTACTGAGTACAGCTATGTAAATGTTTAACTGTATTTGCTGATGTAAGATACCGTAGGCTGGTTGGGTAGAGCTCTGTGCCTAACACGTCCAGCGCATTCCAGGCAATGACAGACATGCCACTGAAGACACAGGAGAGGAGCAGGCTCTGGCCTTTGGTCTGGACCACGTAGATGAAGAAGACACTCAGACTGGACAACAGCAGGCTACAGGCTGCTCAACAAAGCACAGGGACACACTGACCATAGAACACAAAGGGGGACTTTTGAAAGGCAGTTTGGGTACGTTTTAGAGATGAACAAACAAACGACACAGCAAATGTATGCGCATTATCCTTCTCTTTGTCTTTATATATTGGTGGTAGAATTAGCAATGCTTTAAGATATACTGGGTCCTGGATAGCAATTTATTGAAGACACAAAGAGGTTTCTCTAAGTTAAATGACCACACACACGGGAAAACATTAAAACAACAAAAAACGCATAACGTATATTAAAAAAAAGCAGACGTACAAAGTAGTGCTTTTCCTCCAACGCTGTCCATCATGAGAATAGTGAAGATGTTGCCAGGCAAGTTTGAGGCCGCAATGATGAAGCCCTCCATATACACTACAAAAAAAGAATCATTGTCCATTAGGGAAAGTGCTAGGAAGTGCAATACCATGATTGTTACAATGCACAGCAGCATTATGTACTGAGTACTGTACAGGAAACAAATCTGACATACTCAGTCTTTGCCCCTTTTTACTGGGATTTCAAATCCCAAATTGTACTCTAATTTAAAATTAGATCTGTCGGCTTGACACATTTCAGTACAACTGCTACTACTAATGGTCATCAGTGGAGATCAGTGATAGGTGGACCTTCTCGAATATCCGCTTAACATACACAATTTGTATAGCGCTTAAATGCATTTACATTCTCAAATAGACCTAACTTTACCCTTACATCTGACAAGACAAATCAATAGCAAAAATGTTTAATAACAAGGATGCTAAATTATTATTATTATTTTTTATATAACAGGAGGCATCTTAATTCTCTGACTGACAGTTATTTAGATAAAGCCCTTATTGCTGAACCCAGAAGGAAGTGAAATGTCTATGGCAGACAGAATATTGACCTGCTGTCTTTACTGGGTAGCAGCTGTGGTTTTGGCGAGGCAAGTGAAGGGACACATTGGCACAAGGGAAGCCTCCATCCTCAGCCCTCTTTAACAGCTCTGGAAACCACATCCACAGTCCGTAGTAACTACGCACACAAATCACACACTGTTACAAACAGCACATCAGCATTATTGGGCAAATGCAACCGCAGCGCTCGGTTGCACAACGGAGGTCAAATGAAGAAATCCAGTGCTGCTCATTACAGCATTGTGTTTGCTTAAACAGAGGCGTGTCCTCACCCAAAGGAAATGCAATAGAAGACCACTAGCAGGGCGAAGCTCCTCCTTCTGAGCGGACCAGTGAACAGCTGTCGAATGGGTGCCAGGCCCTGCGGATTAAGCCACAGAAATAACCACGCTTATGATTACTAATACGCTGCAGATATGTTTTCCACAATCATTTTAAACAAAAGTGAAACAGATTTAACATATATCACACATTTGGCAAATCTGGTTTCAAATTCAAATTGTTTGGCCCAATAATGTTACATTATCGACATCATGTTTGCATGCACATTTATAAAACTCTAAAGTGAAACAGTCATACATTGCTTAAATGTGACTGATTAGGATCAATATGATTCTGTCCTTTTATTGGGACAACCCCTATACACCATCTGAACGCCAGTCAGGAATGTGCACGGTTATTTTACCATTTTACAAAGGCTGGTGAGATGCTGCGGATTTGAATCGGCATTCCAAGAATTCCGGGATTCGCTGTTTCGTGTAGAGCAAGTTTGGAGTCCATATATCTGTAGAATGATTAAAAATTATTCTTTCATAATTTCATTTTTTGTTGTTTCATTTTGTACAATATTCCCAATTGGTATTTTATTTATCTTGCTGTTCAACTATTTTCCATCGTGTAAACATTTCTAAATTTGATTCTGTATCTAAATGTTTTATTTGTTAATTTCTATCTATACTGATAGAAACTATTTTAGGTAAGATAGTAAGAATAAAAAAGTACAAATTACATAACAAAAACACTGGAATGAAACCAAGATCCAAATTACCACAACAAAGAACAGACAAACGGGCAGTAATGTGTACCGGAAAGGCTTTGTTTTTGCTCAGCTGGTTAACTTCAAACATCAGCCGAAACACATGAAGTGCCTCCTTCGCTCGGCCTGCCTGAACAACAAATTACAGTAAATGACGGTTAGGAAATTGCAAGCCGACTTCCCTCTAGACGGGCCCTGAACTACCTCCATGAGGAACTTGGGGCTTTCAGGCATGAGAAAACTGAAGATGAGTGCTGAGGTGATGCTGGGAACAGAGCACAGCACCACAAAGATTCTCCAGCTCTGGAAGTCAAGTATTCCTAGTGGAATGTGGGCCCAGGTCCTTGGAATCACAAGCCACGCCAGGCCTGGAGACAAATCATATACAATTTAACACATGCTCATTATTACAACAAAAGGTTACAGATTTTCCATTTTAAAAGTCCTGAAATAGAAGTTCCAGATCAGGGTTAAATAAAAGCCCCTAAAGACCATTTTTTTAAAATTTTAAATGTAGAAAATAATGTTTAAAAAAAAATGAAAAACAAAACAAAAAGAAAACCCCACACAAATAAATGTTGTTATCACAGACCACTGTATTTTTAGCATGACCAATTAAAGCTAATTTAAGCAGTTTTTTTGTACTTCGAATCACCCTATACATCAATATTGTATTTCTTTGGTAGTGCTCCAACCCAGAGAAGCAGAAATTTGACATGTAATGAAAATAATTTTTATAGTGTTTATTTAAGTAATATTACTATATGGATTTAAATATAAAACCAGTCTATATCAATTTATGAAACAAAATAGCAAATACATACTGTAAACTGCATAACTATAATGTACACTTTGTGTTTTAGTTGTTGATATTTTTCAAGAAAGGGAAAAAGCATGAGCATTGTGTGTGGTTCATATACTACAGCAGGTCAAGACTTTCAACAGATCACATCACTAATCACTGTTATTGTGTTAGAAATAAGTAGTAAAACACTGAAAATGTGCTTTGGTCAAAAAAGAATCCGCAAGGTGACTAACTGCTCAGAACTGGTAATTTTGTGGAATAGCTTGACGCATATTTTTAACACGCCTCCAGTATTCTGATGACTTAGCGGGTTTCAGGAATGTGTTGTCAGCGCTCTGTTTCCTGGTGCCAGTGAAGCTCACCAGCAGCTAAGATGTTTCCTGCCATCCAGAAGGTGGCCAGACAGCTGATCATTGCACCTCTCCTCAAGCGTGGCAGAAACTCTGAGAAGTAGGAGAATATGACCGGGATTGAACCTCCCACCCTAGAAAAGGAAGAAAAATAACACACTATCGGTTTTCTGCAATAATGTAACTGGCGAAGTACAACTTACAGTGAGTGAGCGTTCGAGGGTGGAGTATCTTGCTTAAGGATGTGTCAACAAACAATTCTTCTATTAAGAAAAAAATGTTAATAGACAAAAGGCCCTCACCCCACACCACTGATGAACCGCAGCAGCAGAAAGAGCCAGAACCAGGGAGCCAAGCTTGCCAGGCCTCCAAACAGTCCATTGATAGTCAGGGACACCACCAAGACCCTCCGCCGTCCCCTCTGGTCGGCTAGGTAGCCCCACAGGTAGCCGCCAACCATCATTCCTAGTCCATTAAAAAGGATACGACACGGTACTAAATAAATTTACATTTACATTTAAATACATTTAAATACACAGTGAAACTGTATGAGCATTTTGCTTTGTTGTATCCACAATATTTCTAAATGCGGAATAAGCTGTAGGATAGGAGTGATTAGACTTACACATAAAGCATGGCGACAGCATATTTCCCATATGCATTAAAGAATAACATGTGGGAGGAGGAAATGTAAATGAATCAATAGACATCTCCTGACCGGAAAATCCACCACACAACATTCGTTGTTATGTTCGAAAATAAGTACGTCTTCTAGCCTAGCTATAACCATATTGAATGCCATGCTGCCTTGATGTACACAGAGCAATTGAGAGTTAATAGTTATTTTGTGTATTTTTGTATTTTTTTTCTAATGTTTAGCTTCCTTGTGTGACGCCCTGTTTATTAAACATGCCAAAAGTGTATTGATTCTTATTAACCAAGGAAAATGCTGGCAGTCAGCAGGCCCATGTCTGAGGAGCTGAGGTGTAGATCACAGCGAGCCGTCGGTAGGAGGAAAGACACACATAGGATCTCCACAGCGTCACTGGCGTTGGCCCATCCACATGCCACCAAGAGAAGCCCGTGGAATAAACCAAACCCTGAGCAGTAAATACAACAAAACAAACAAAACAAAAACAAAACAACAAAATGTGAGGATGCTTAGAGAAGCAAGTGAATACACATTATTTAAGTCTTCCATTCTGGACAGAGTATATATTTTATTTATAAACAACACATTTCTTATCTCTGGTAACATACGTATATGTTACCAGAGATTAGCTGTACCCATTGCTTTTTTTCATGTTTTAATGCTATAGTGTGGCACACAGTGCACTGTTTAATAATCATTGCACCAAATGTTTTATATATTCTGATAATGACATCTGCCACATATGCTGATATGAAAAAATTATTATTGATGCAAATCAAAGGCATAAAATGAAAGCTAATTCAACTTTAAGATACCTGCTTTCTCAACTGCTTCCTCATATGTTAATCCCAGCTGTGCACATTCCGTGACATCATTTGTGATGTATGCTGTGCTCCTATCAAAAATTATTTCACCTGTAAAGTAGTCAAACGTATACATAATTATTAAAATTACTTCACTTGTAAATGAGTCAGTCATAAAAATACGTACACACACACAATACATTAGTAAAACATACACACGCATTTTTTTCTTGTATAGCCAATCCTATTTTCTTTGTGTAGTGTTCCTTTGTATGCGTGTTTGTGCAGGGGCATCCAAGAAACAGGTGGACTGTTTACCATTTACTACAAAGTTGTATTTATAAACACACCTTTATTTCCCTTGCTGGCACTCTCTTTCTGTTGTATGCTCCTCATTTGCACCCCCGCACGTAATTAAAAGGGGGTCTGCGGACTGCTGCGTTTGATTGTCTATCATAATTGGAGTAAAAAAAAGTAACTAAGATAACGTTACCTTCATCCGAGTCAAGGTCGGAGGGCTGCAGGTGGTCACCGTTGAGAAGCGGCTCCACTACCTCCGCATCCGTAGAGTCAGACATGGCTCTTCTGACGAGAGCTAACAAGACCCATGCAGACACTAACTGTCTGTTGAGCTCAAACACCCAGACCTATCAAATTTTATGAGCGCTAGTTAGCTTAGCATGGATTACCACGGACGAAAGGCGGCAACCAGGAAGTAGCGTCCGTTACAACGCCACAGACCCCCTGAATCGTACCTTGCCTGGATGTTCAGCGCACAGACAGAATTGCAGTACGTTAGCCGTGCTAAGCTTCAGAGGACCAGGTAGCGACACACTCGGAAGCGTCCCCCTGTGTCCTGACTGCTGAGCAAAGGGGAGTGGGTTCACTTTGACGTTATCTCCCTGTGTGAATAGTGAAGATGGCGTCTAGCTCGGAACGCAGTCCTCCTCCTTTTCCCGACTCGGAGGACCAGGACCTCCTAGAGTCCGAAGAAGTGGGAGCTGAAGACAGCGACGAGGAGGGAAGCGACATTTTTCTCGGCGTGGTATGTATGACAGACAGTTAATACCATCCATGCTAACTAAGCGCCCACTCGCCACCGTGTTTGCTAACAAACCATACAGCTAGTAGACGCTAGCTCAGCTAACAAGACACTTTAGCCAAAACTTTTAGGACGTGTTGACTCACGAGCTCAAGAATTTCAATTGTTTGGAAAAAAAACTATTGACATTAACACAATGAATAATGTTTAAATTATTAGCCTTTACAAAATGTCAAACAATGCAAAGTGTAAATTGCGTTGAACTGTAATGTAAATCTGTGCTGTGGTTAGTTGGGTAACGTTAAGTTTGGTGCAAACATTTTATAATTTTTGGCAATTTTAGTCGTGTAGTTAGATATTTATGATTTTGAGCATTTGGTGTCATGGCTTTATTCCCACAATAAAGTTTTGTACATTTTTGAGTCTCTCTCGTCAAGTAGGCATCATCCTCATTAGGTTAGAATTGTGATGTCTGATGTAACGTTAGCCTACATTTTTGTAAAACTGACAACCTTTGCAAATCTTAAGGCAGCATCAACATTTGGATTAGTATAGTAAAGGCCCGACGAGCTAAAGTCTAGACTAGTAGGCTATATATTTATTAGTTGTTTTTTCAGATTTAAAGTGAATTATGTCAATGTTGCAAATGTTGAGTTGGTTAAGAATGAAGACCAGCTCAGATTTATGTCATGTGAGTCTCAGATGTGGTCACATGGGCAGAACCCGGATGTTTTCCTAGAGGCGAACAATGAAAGTTCAGAGGCTAGATTTGAAAGTTGCTGTCTTTGATTTCTGCTTGCTGAGCTCAGTACGTTACTGCTGGAAAAACCATTACTCAGCAGTGGAGCTATCGCTTAGTATGACCACAGAGTGTGTAATGTCTAAAAGTGAAGCAGTTGACAAATAAGTGGGTTCATTGTATGTATGTATGTATATATATATATATATACTGTAACTGTACTATGTATTTCTTTGAGTTTCAGAGAAAATTGTATTGAAGGAATTTGCTTTCAGTTTGAATGATAAATATATATAAAGTTGGAATTTATCTTTTCTCCTATTACTAGAGCAACTCTCCTGTCACCATAACTGACACTGCACTGCCAACAGAAAATCAACATAGTGTTGTTTCAACCGAGCCGCCCACTGATATAATGGATGACCCCCTTAGTGAGCCTGTAAGCCAATCAGCAAGCAAACCATTCAGTGAACCCCTGGATGATTTTGTTGACCTGACAAGCAATGAAGTCAACAGTGAGGTGTTAGCAGAAAGTGCTGTTGAAGAAGCAGGGAAAGGCCTAACCAAAATGCCTTTGGATGAAACCACAAATGATTTTGTTGATCTACTAGAGAATGAAACTGAATCGCCAGCTACAAACAAAGTGCCAGTTAGTCTTACAGGTGATACCAAAACAGGAAGTAAAGCCGAGCAGGAACCAAAAGAATCTTCCCATGTGCCAGTCATTGACATAGGCAGCGTTATGCCAGCCAATAACTCAAAGCTGCCACCTGCCACGGTTGACCCTTTGGTTGACATCAGTAACGCGCCACCTGCAGGCGTAAATAAACCCAGTCAACCATCGGTCGACCTCTTCAGAGATGATCCGGGTGACTGGTTTCAGGGACCACAACAGGCCAAATCTGTCAAGCAGCCATCATCCAGCCTTTTTGGGGAACCTGACGAAGATCTCTTTGAGCCACTGGGTGCCACCTCAAAGAAAAGCGCAGCAGTTGTGAATGAGAAGAGAGACAAAGTGGTTGCTTCCAAAAGTGGCAGCGGTGATGTCAGCGGGCCCTTGAACGACAACTACCCTGGTGAGCCTTCTGATATCTTCACAGAGGAAGCTCTCATCACAGCGCCCATTATTGTGAACAGTAGCACTGCCAACTCCAAAACCAACGGAGTCCACTCAGAAGAAGAGGCAGATATATTTGCCGGTGGGTCCAACAGTTTTATTTATTTTATTTATAAACATTAGCCATATCGATAGAGAGTCTAGTTTTTCTTTATATATGAGCTGATCAATGATAATTTAACCTAGAATACAAACGTGTTGTCAATATTGAGCTTGGGAATGTGCCTGTGCAAAATTGGCATACTGACAACTGACATAGGGAAATGAGTATAAGCATGTACAACTGGTACAGGAATATTTTGATATACATGTTGCTGAACATGCATACAGTCTACATATACATGCAACAGTCTACATATAATGATTTTTGCATATAATGACCTTTTTTGTTGTTGCCATTTTCTCTCCTGAACAGAAGCTACTGTAGAGCTGTCTCTAGACAGCCCTCTGAATGAGCGGAAAAAGAACGTCATGGCCAAACCAGCTGTGTCCACCACCCCGTCCCTTGCAGCGGCTGCCAGTCTGTCTAAGCCACAGTCCGTCTCTCCTATGGAGGTACGTGTCTAAAGTGAAGCTCCCTGTGGGGCTGAAACAAAGCAATGATAATATCACAATAGTCTTTTTCCAGGTATAATATTCTAGTCTGATTTTTGACCATTTATTTTCCTTTCCCTTCCTCGGTTATTTTGACAATTCCTCAAAATTTACAGCAGAAATCTGTCACTTCATTTGTGCCTTTTTGTTTTCAATTACAGCTGGAAGAAGAAGAGGAAGAGGAGGTGGAAGACAAATTTGAAATAAACATTTCTATCACTAACCCTGAAAAAATAGGTAATGTCGTGTATGCATGCATGTTTGTACAAAACGAATTTGTGAACAAATATGTGAATTATTTTGCCCTTCACTCCATATTAATCTACCATTGTTTTTGTAGGGGATGGTATGAATGCATACATGGCCTACAAAGTATCCACACAGGTAGGACTCGGTCAATAATCCAGCGCTATTATCCTGATATGGGTAGAGTCGGTTGTTTTAATTGGTGTGGAAGTTCTACTTGGATAGTTCGCTGTCGGCGTCTGTTGGAAGCCTGTTGTGAGAGCCATTGTTACAAACCACATGAACGGTTCCTCTCTCTGTGTCAGACCACACTACCGATGTTCCGCAACAAAACCTTCACCGTGAGACGCAGGTTCAGCGACTTCCTCGGCCTGTATGAGAAGCTCTCTGAGAAACACGCGCCAGGCGGTTACATCGTTCCTCCCCCGCCAGAGAAGAGCATTCTGGGTAGGCAAAACAGTTTGACCCATGTACTTTGCTGTACTTGAACATGTCACCTGACGCGGTTGTGAAGAGCGTGTTGCTTTTGGACAGGCATGACGAAGGTGAAGGTGGGGAAGGAAGATCCCTCGTCGGCAGAGTTTGTTGAGAGGAGGAGAGCAGCGTTGGAGAGGTACAGGCATATTCATTAGAAGGGACCGCTAACCACCAGTAACAATGTCTTGAAGGAGGGTTACTACTATAAAGTACTTTTATTGTTGGAGTAAAGGTTGCTGTTTTTCACAGCCGGTCCAAGGGCCCTGAGGTTTTTATATAGTATAGTAAATATGGCCAATGTGTCAGAATGCTCGACTGTGGATTCCACTGCTTGTCCTCCACCAGCCCCCGGGGCCCCATGCTTCATACGTGGCTTAAATGTTACAAGACCAAATGACCTGTGTTCGTCTGGCGTATTCAGTTCTCAGGATTGATTGGATGGTCCTGGATTGAGGGGTCTGGATGTATCTTCTTGTAGAGGGCTATGAGGGCTATAGAAATATGTTAACCAACAAACTGCCAGGACCAGACAACATGCCTGGCAAACAATAGCAGGTAGCCTAAATGTAATGAATTCAATGCTATCAGCAGTCAAAAGCTTCAGGAATGACCTGTGTTAAATGCCTCCAACAACGATATAGTGAATTGTCTGCACCGTTTATTGGTTTAAAAAAAAAAAACTGCAGTGAGATTATTGAAGTTACTTGGAAAATAGACTAGAATAAACTAGGCTAATCATCAGAAGCAGAGCCATGTCGTTGAAAGGTAAAAAAAGGGAAGGTATTTTAAATTATGTCAATTGCTACACTTTCTAACCCTGTGGCAGAAATGTTAGTGCATTTTCTCATCTCATGGTTCTGTAGGTATCTCCAAAGGGTGGTATGTCACCCCTCACTTCTCCAAGACCCTGATGTAAGAGAGTTCCTGGAGAGAGAGGAGGTACCTTTTTTATAAAACAGTTTTTTCATACCTGCAGTGCACTCACTACTTTGAATGCTACAAACCACATAATTGAATTCCAAGGCAATGTAGATGATATATTCTACGTTTATGTGGATCCCTTTTAGATCTGATATCTAATGTAGTAAAATAACAAATGTCTGTGTTTTCAGTTGCCCAGGGCAGTAAACACCCAGGCTCTGAGTGGTGCTGGCTTCTTGAAAATGATTAACAAAGCAACGGATGCTGTCAGTAAAATGACTATCAAGATGAATGAGTCAGATGTGGTGAGTGGATGGTTCTGTTGGCTTTTAAACTTGAGTCGGGAAAATAACCCGTGATTTCATACTCATATACTACATATTTGTAGACAGCACGATTGATTCATATTGTGTTTGGTGTTTCAAATATAAACAAAACTATATTGTATTGCTTAAAACAAGACATTTACAAACAGCCCAGGAGCTATAAGCAGACATCCAAAATGTTTTATGAAATCTTTAAATCCAGTTCAGAATGAAACGTCTACAAAACGCCATTTTAATTTAATTATACATCTATCGCATTAGATTAGGTAATCATCATTAATTAGGTCATTGCAGTCGAATAAGGAATGTAACATAAGTAGCAATAACTGAGGTTAACATTGGGATGTTTTATGTTCTGACTTATGTCTTTTTTTTATTTGTTGCTGCAGTGGTTTGAGGAGAAACTGCAGGAGGTTGAGTCTGCAGATCAGCAGTTCAGGAAGCTCCTCGGACTGGTGGAATCACTAGTTGGCCACAGGAAAGGTCAGCTGTAGCATACTTTTGTACAACATCCCTAGCCCACATTGATTTACTGACTCCTGCGATGGGTGGCCCACAAAACAAAGGGCTAGTGGCTGAGAAGAAGGAAAAAAAAAATTCATTTGTGGGTGTGGTTAAGGAAAAATCTTTTAAATAGTTTTTGCTGCCCGTGTGTGTACAGAGGCCACCAAATCTATCACACTCTGTGTCATATACGCATCCTGAGATGGCAGAATCAGATTGCCCATCATTTTATTAGACAGTATCATGCAAGTTTTGGGTTGGCTCGGGCCAAAGGTCTTGAATCGAGTCAGGTGGTTCGCAAATACTGGAACCTATTTTACTGGAACCCACACTGATTATTAAATCAGATGCTGTCACGTGTTGGTGTTAACATCAGGCCCCTCACCTCCTTTACTTCTAGAGTTGTCGTTGAACACAGCCGGCTTTGCCAAGAGCATAGCCATGCTGGGCAGCTCTGAGGACAACACTGCCCTGTCCCGTGCACTGTCCCAACTGGCTGAGGTGGAGGACAAGATGGAGCAGTTGCACCAGGAACAGGCCTCTAGTGACTCCTTCAACTTTGCCGAACTCCTGGCCGACTACATCCGCCTCCTGGGTGCCGTGAGGGTACAGAGAAGATGACACGATATGGAAATAGTTTCTGGCTGACCTGATTTGGTTATGGTAACTCTATTACTCTGCTTAATTCGCTTTGTGGCTGTGCACCTCAAGGCTTCGTTTGACCATCGGATGAAGGCATGGCAACGCTGGCAGGATGCCCAGACCACACTGCAGAAGAAGAGAGAGTCAGAGGCCAAACTACTGTGGGCCAACAAGCCCGACAAGCTGCAGCTGGCCAAAGATGAGATCACTGAGGTACTGTATGACTTTTCACTTGTTGTATAAATCCTGACCACCAAGGTAACATCTGACGCAGTACATGACTAATAATACTTTGAGTACAAAATTATAATATATCCATATGACATCACCAAGTCTTTAATAAGTCACAAACTCATTTTGTAGGGTTAAGTCACTGTGATGGATTTTCTAACTCAACAAATGGCACATTGTTGTTTTGTGGTTGCTTGCCCAGAAGAACCTCACTGGGTAAAGTAGCATTTTTTCTTCTATTTTTTTTCTGACAGTGGGAGGCGAAAGTGACGCAGTATGAGAGAGACTTTGACAGGGTATCCGCAACTGTGCGTAAAGAAGTGGTCCGGTTTGAGGTACTCTATTTATTTATATCTTTAAATATATGTTACTTACTGAATGGCTGGAATGTTTGTTTAATTAAAGTGGCTGCTTCTCCAACAGAAAGAGAGAACCAGAAATTTCAAAAGGCAAATCATCAAGTACTTGGAGTCCTTGCTCCAGTGCCAGCAACGGGTGATCTATTTTGAATAATTTGATATTTTATTTGACGTTGTGATTCGTTTCTTTTCAAAGATGAAGCTCATTTTGCACACTGTTTCTTTTGCTATTAGCTGATCAAATACTGGGAGGCATTCCTACCGGAAGCAAAAGCCATCGTCTAACGTCGGCCACAGGCCCTCGAGAAGACAGAAGAGGACTTTTCTCCTACATTTGACCTCTTGCCTTTAAACCAAGGAAAATGTATGCTTCAAGGGGCAATGGATACAATCAAGTTGTATTTTTTTTTTTTTTTTTTTTTTTTTATAAATCACCTTTAACAAATAGCTCTGTATTCTATTGTATTAATAATTGTATATTTTTCATTTAACCATATACAGAATATTTTCTTATTAGATGAAAAAAAGATGCATTCTCTGAAAAATAAATCATGAACAATTCCATAAATTTTCTCATGGGAGGAGAAAAACAACAAACAGAATTGCTATCAAGATGTACTCGCACTATTGTTGTCCGGAGTTAGTTCACATTAGCGTTAATTGTTTACAATAGGGCTGCTCTCTCAAAACATTATCTTGGGACCTTTGAGGCCGTTGAGACTGTTGCCTCTCCTTAATAATACAAAGGGATCTAATAAACAGTTGAACTACATAAGAAATATGTTAGCACTCGGAGAAGGCAGAGATCTATAAATTGAGTACTATGAGTTTTACTTTAATTCACTTTTATGTTGTTGTGGGTGGCATACAAAGGCATTATATTGGCAGGGTCTACATTTGTATCAGGCTTGCATTGGAGGACTACAGCTGAGGGGTTGCATTTTACAGTAGGTCAAACTGTCTTTGGTAATATAAAACCCAATGTATCAACAATATCTAGATGCACAGCTATACATGTATGTCTGCCATTTTTTTTTTTTTTTTTTTTTAATTAAATGTGAATCAGTTTACTGATGTTGGGTTCAATTCCAATTTTGGTGAAGCCAAATTTTTTTGTTTTTTTGGTTACTTCCACAACCCCTACAATGTTGATGTAGGAGGTTGCCAGTTATCAGCAAGAAAAAGTACTTGATTAAACTGTTTAGGTTGACAGTTTAAATGATTAATGGCTGAAATGCTCACACTTCAATGGCCCTTTACAGAGTCATAGTAGAGTTGCGCAGAATGTTGATTATGGGTCTGTTGCATTTTGTTATACCATTGCACCAGTATAGACGAAACTATTGAAGCAACCAATAAACGGTCAATACTGGTGCACTAGCATACTTAAATGAAATGGACATATAAATGTTATGAGCTACACCTGTGTTCATACTATGACCCCTGTGAAAAGGGTCTATTAGTTGGCTCAAATCACTGAATTGTAAAGCTGGCTTTTAACAATAAAAAGAAGTGCCAGGCTATAGCCTCATGTGGTGGAATGTCATTTCTTCTTTTATATTTTTAGCTTTAATTCACATTTGCACATTAATTAATTTAGCACATGGCAGTAAAATGCTACATTACTACTTGTAGTCACTGAACTATTGGTTAACTTGCAGGCATTTCACAGCGCAAAACATGTTGCTTAGAAAATAAATATTTGACATAGGTTGCCAGCTGTCAAAGAATAATTTAGATTTTAGTCAATATTTGAAATATTGTTATAAAACTGCAATTTTCACGTGTTTAAATTCCTCCTAGCTCTTCAGAATTATTTATTCTTCGGTGCATTACTGTACATACAGAAACTCACATTCACTCATATATTCACACATTTAAATTAAAAGTGGAAACAATTTGAAAAATGATACTTGTAGAAAGCTTTCACTTCAACCTTTAGTTGGTTCAAATATATCTACCAATATTGCACACAATACTGTTTAACAGTGACTGCTCACCAAGACCACATTAACAAACCTACTTCATGCCTTTTGGACGTTTGTGTGTATCTTTGAGTAGCCTATCAGCTGTGCCAAGGGAACTAATATTGTGACGTCTGTGCAAACTTTTGACACTTCAATGTGACGCATTATGTTTATGCAATTTAAGTGAGTGGCACTATCATGTTAAATGCTGTTACATTGCACATAGAGAAAAAACTAGACCGAAATCTTTGCTTTGTTATTGTTTATTAAAAAGTACTTACATTATGGTGATTCAGAATTACATACATCCAGACACTTTATGGGTGCAAAATTGCACTTAGTTTGCATACATCTTTTTCCCCAAAGAATTTAGTCAAATGACTATTTATACTGGTAACATAGGCCTGTCTTTATGTGAAGTTACTTCATAATACAGACACTTTCAAGATGCAATGCAAGAACTGTACACTTTGTAAGTGTGTCAGTACCAAAGCACAGGAACCCTAAACTGTTCCACGTAAAAGTGCATTAAACAGTATAGCTTGAAAATCTGACATCACCCAATGTATGGTTGTTATAAGTGAAGCATGTGAACAAAATACACCAATACAGGATAGCCTGCTACTTTTAACTTGCTTTGGCAGTCCCGACAAGGCAAAAGTCTTTGTTCTAGAATTTTTAGAACAGTTCATGATTTGATATTACAAGGACATAGGTATAAATAAATAATAAACATCCACTTTTAATGGAGAACACTGCTTCGTGCTCTAAATAATATATGCATAAAAAGGCAAAATGTTATCTATATTCGGACGAGACATGTTACATTGGATGGCATTTACGGGTTTATATCTTCCTTTAACAAAAAACTCTTTACTTGGGCAACACCGTCATCTTAAATGTTCACAAACCCCCTACAAAACAGATGCAAACAAGAAAGAGAAGCAAATCTTTATAAACCTGGTTGGAGAAGGCCAGTAACTAGGAAGTTTGTTGCAGTAATACAGGTAGGACATCAAAGATCTTTCCTATATTTGAAGGAAATTAATTTCCATTGGATTAAATTATATGTGAAAACACCAAATAGATTTATTAGCTAAAGTAATATCTGTCCCTTTGAAATTTGGATTTGCTTGGGATAAAATAACTTCTTACAAATCCAAACGCACTGGGATTAGATTTTGCATTACACCGTTAACAGTAGCTATTAAAGAGATCAGGCTTTGATTGGAAATGATGGCTACAACAAGAGAGAGAAGCAATAAGGACAGGTGCAAAGATTGTAAGTGTAAGAATAAAAACTCAACTGCAAAAGTCAATGTACCATGTGTATAGATCACCTTTTTATGCCCCTTCGGTGCTCCTCAATTTTTTACATTGTCATCTAGTCATCTTAATAGTTTATAAATATTGAACAGCTACAGTTGACAAATGTATTGTATGTAGCGCTTTCTTTTTTAAAGGAAAAAAGTCAACACTGGACTGTAGATAAATCCCAAATGAAGTAAAATAAAGACTAGCTTTTTGTATATGGCAAAGCCATTACAAAACAAACAGAGGATGTCATCTACTGTAAGGCGATTTTATGTACAGCAGAGGCATATTTTACAATACCCTCCATTTTATCAGGGATAACAAAACTTTAGATCTATCCCTAACTCCCCATTGGAGAAACCCTTTGATTTTATTAAAAGGTACACTCCTGAATTACGTTAGAACGCCCTCAGAACCTTAACATTTCTCCTATCACAGCCGCGTTGTGCAATTCACATGGTTTGACTTGGAATCAGGGCTATAATACAGCCATGGAAAGAATTACCATTGCACATTTGTAAAAGTGTGTGTCCGTTTTACAACACAATTTATAAAAACATTTGGGTATTTTTGGGTGGCATCTCCTTTATAATGTTAAATGATAAATTACCTAAATAATTATTATATCTAAATGAAATTCCTGATGTAAACGGAGGTCTTCTGTCAAGTGTGGCTTGAGTGCTCCGAGCTGACCGTGTGAACATCAGACTGCGTTGACCATGTGCCAAGCCAAACAGATCAGCTGTTGGGGATGCATGAACAGCCGTGCATGCCTTGTAATTACGTAACAGCATCCATCCTAAAACTGAACCCTCGTTTCTCCTCCTCCAAAGAAGAAGTCTGGCTCTCATAGGGACCAGAGCACTAGCCTTTATGACTCCTTCTGGAAGCCCTTTCCAGGCCCAAGTGTCTCTCCTAAAGAGGGCTGTTGAGTTGCTGTTGGTTTGATCTTCTAGTCCATGTTAGGGTCGGGCAGCAGGGTGCTTTAGAGCATTGTCTGAGCAACATATTTTAGCAGCCCCCCATTCTGATAGAAGATTATGTCTGCCTCACTATCAAACAGAGCAGTCACACAGAAAGACTTTCCTTGGCTGGTCTGTATGAGAAAAAAAAAAAAAATCAGATAAACAGACATCTCATTAACATATTGAGTTATTTTCATCCATAAAGTAACATTCAAAGACAAAGAAAACAACAGGGCTACCTTGACAGTGAGCTGTTGTCCTGGTGTGAGCTTATCGGGCAGGGTGATGGTGAACCTCTCCTTCCCACAGAGCTCCAGGGAGTCAACGTTCTGGCCGGGCAGGAACTGCAGGGGCACTATGCCCATGCCCACCAGCTGGCGCTTGTGAAGCTTGGCAAAGCTCTCAGCGATGACTGCCCGCACTCCCTGTCAATCACCCCGAAAGCACGGGAGTGGTCAAAATGAGTGAAAACTTGAGCATATTGTCAGCCATAATCCACTCCAAGGCTTTATACTGTATCAGCTAAATATGCCCAATTAAATTCCGATCTATTTATTTATTATTAGAGCCCGACCGATATATCGGCCGGACGACATTATCGGCCGATATGAGCTAATGGCATTTAAATTGGCATCGGCGTTTATAACGGCCGATAAAACAGAGTCTCATGCTTCACTCATGTTATGAGTGTTGCATAGTTTGCCCA
>JAODLI010026518.1:0-20679 GCA_027575585.1 Percopsis omiscomaycus | reverse complement strand
GCACCATGTAACCCCTACCTGCTCCATGTAATAGCGCCATGTAACCCCTACCTGCTCCATGTAATAGCACCATGTAATTGTAATTTGCTTTGGATAAAAGCATCTGCTAAATGAGCAAATTGTAATTTGCTTGCAAAAACTGTAAATGTGTTGGCTTGATTTAGTAGCAGATTTGTCTGTGTGTTTGTGGCAACCTGGGACTGTTTCGATAAACCTTACAGTCTATATCCCATGAGCTCAATATCTCGCCTTGTGTTCGATACAGAATGGTATTTTACGGTAACACACGCGTGTGTGCACGCGTGTCAACGTGTGTCAGGGGTGTTGCCATGGAAATTAAACCGTGTCGACCGGCACATTGATGGGAAACCCTGAATTTCAGAGCAAAGTCAAGCAACTCCATAGCACCAGCTAAAGAAAATCTCTGGCGGTGTTATGGTGCTTTATCATATACATTTGGGGCAGCAAGAACATTTCTTTGCTGTAATTTATGGTACATAATAAAATATGATTACTGATTCCCTTCCAATATGACATTGATAATATTTTTGCATATAAATCCAGAACGCTACAGGTGCCGGTGCATAGCCATTTTGTTTTTTGTACTCAGGATGAAGTGGCATCATGTGACTATTCGAAAAACATCAGGTTTATCGGCACACCATCTTATCTGCCTCAGCAGAAGGTAAAAGCTTTTGCGATATTTGAGAGTTGTTTTTTTTACATTTCTGGAGAATCCATTCAGTTCTTCATATGCGCAAATTCAAAATTAGCATAAAATAAGTGGATGGAAACTCCACTTCTGTCTGTCTCTCTCTAAATCCCTCCATCCACTGACCATGTCCCTGTCAGGTGTACTCCTTTTTGGACACTGTTTTGTGCACTAGTCATAGTTCAAAAAGTGTAGACATACAGTACTTTATTTTGCTGTGGATGTCACAGCTTAACTGGAATATGCATTTGTATTTTTTTATAAATTTTTTTATAGCCATTTTTGTGTTTGATTTCTGCATGTTTTCAGTTTGGAATAATACTATTAATAATAAAATGGAACAATGTTATTTTCAGCTTCAAAAGAAGAAGACAAAATGCAAATGCAAAAAACGGCATTCAATCTATACGTTTATTCCAATAACTTTTGCATCGAACATATGGTTTCCTTGTGTTAATAGTGTTTGTCACCATGTCACTAAGGAATAAGAACTACTGCAGAACACAGTTCCAGTCCTAACCCTATGCCCTGCCTCGCTCTCTAGGGCCCTAGCCCCCCCCCCTTCACACCCATACCTACTCACCCCTACATTCCTCTCCCTATACGTGTTGCCAGAGGAACGGCTGGGAGTATCGGTACACAGGTGAGCTCAGGGCGGCTGGGTTGTCTTGCTGACTGGACCGCCCTGCGCTCCCATGCTTGGCAACCTCGATACACACACGCATATCACAAAACACTTACATACACTCACATTATTGTGACATTATTATGACATATCCAGATACAAATCTTTTAGTAACTGTGTTAGTGTAACCGGTTCGAGTCCCGCACCGGACTCGAACCCGGATCCCCGGCGTGGGAGGCGGACGTGTTAGCAAGGGAGGCTAAAACCCAACGGGCCCTCGCGTCGGGTCGCTAACACGTCTCTTAAGGTGTCGGGGAGGGAGGTTTACCCCGCACAGCGCGGCACCTCGCTGTGCCTACCGCTGGCCTCCGTTACATTAGCATGTCATCAACATTTTGTTATTAACACAAACGCGTCTCCTATTTCACCCCACCTATTTGGTAGACTAAAGCGACCAGGCTGCAGACTCGTTCACCTCCAAGTATCCGTCAACGACAGAATTTGTGCTCTGCGTGCTCCAAATGTTCCAGTTGCAATTTGTCAACATCCTTAAATTGCAGTCGGCTGGGGGGCTGCGGCGCTCCTCTCAGGCGCTCTGGGTGTTGCTAGGCTACAGTATGGAGATGCAGGTAGCTAAGTGGCAGAGAGGCGCTCTCTCTCTCTCTCTCTGTGTGTGTGTGTGTGTGTGTGTGTGTGGAGGGCTGGAGCGTCGCAGGGTCCACCGGAACACTTCTGGGCCCCACCGGGCCAGGCACACTTGAAATTCAACATCTTGCGACGGTTCCAGACAAGATGTGGGCTTAGCCGGCGAATGAAAGGGCTCTCACACTTTGTCTCTCTCTCTCTTACTCTCACACTTGCTTCCATTGCATCATTATGTCTTCTTTTTGTCCATGGTTGGTGTAGCCATCTTTTGTCGCTTTCTCTCTCCCCCCCCCTGCTGTGAGGTAATCAAGGCCTGTTGTGAGTGTTTAAGTGTCGGAGCAGACATATCTGGAATTATTAGCGAGAGCTAGCATTTTGTCTGGGCACAAAGAATGTGTCTGCATGGCACCCACCACACCCACACAGCAACACAGGTGACGGATAGGCGTCCACACACACACGCATGCTCGCATGCGAGAGCCTGTCAGAGCCTGTATAGCTCCTGCTGACAGACACAGTTACTGGTAGGTAACCGGTAGGTAACACACAGACACACACGCCTGAATTCATGTGTCGATGCACTCACGCACACTTACTTAAACAAATACATATGCATGCTGGGTGTCAAATTAGGACACACTGTAAAAACACACACACTCATACACTCTACTACTCTTTAACTAGCCTCCTCACAGTCAAGGGACAAAGCAGAGCAGACATAATGTATGAACGTCTCATCTCCTCCCCTCCCCTGTTCTCTCCTAACCCCCCCCCCCAGGTTTTTTTACCTCCTCCCTTCAGATCTCTCAGTTTCTGCTACGTTTCTTCTTCGTTCAGCCCCGAGCATGTCTTTATCTCTCTCTCTCTCTCTCTCTGTTTTATAATTTCTCTCTCCCACTGTGAACTTAAAACTCTCGGCGGTACCAGGAGCTGATATCACAAAGACTCAGAGCTCTCTAATCACACACGCACACACACACACACACACACACACACACCTGGATTGTTTCTAGAACTAGACTTATGTGTTATTGCTGTATGTGTTACTGTCATGTCAAAAAAGAAATGACAGATGTTACAAACAGATGAAGAGAGAAAATGAGACACATACATGCGCACCACTTAGCGAATGAGGATTCTATGAACTGCGACACTACGCAACATGAAAGCACTGTATATTGTAAAGGAGGAGTTCAGGGTCTGTTTTTAATGGCTGCTTGGTGCATATCCGAGTTGTTGTGACAATGTTCTACTGCTCTTTGAGGGAGCGTCGCTAAACGTCGTTGCGTTGAACTTTGTCTAGGATGTCAATCTCAAAATAATTGAATGTAATTGTGTAAAAAAAAAGTACAGTACTTTCAATATGTCGTGAGATGTACGTAACAAAGTGGCAGCACTACTCTCCCCTAACTCAGGGATGTTGCTTAGTTGACAGGGGGTCTATGAGATTACAGGGTTACAGTCTATGAAGGGTGTTAGAATGACCCTTGAGTGGCTGGATAATGCAGTCAAAAGAGAAGCCAAAAAAGACAAACACAGCTACAGCAGCAACAGCATAGCAGCAACACAGATAGTCACCCCTTACAAGTAAAACTAGCACACCTTTATATGTCCCTGATTGGATTGTTCCATTAACAGGGGTTCTCCACATACCACATCCCCACATAGCTATATTACCATCAACAATATGCAATATTTTATTTTACATATTTTATACACAACTTACTATCCCCTAAGTACAATAACTATCCATGAACAGCAAAACTACCAAACCCTCAGTCTATCCTACCACTTGATCCCTCCCGGAACCTTTCTATTGGTGTCTGTATATCTGGGGACTCTTTTGGCCAAACACCCTGGAGCAGACAGAACAAGACAGGTCAGTACTTAATGAATGCTCTACCACCCCCTATGATTAAAAATGTGGGACATTACAGCACATATGCCCAAATATAATTACTAGCAGTATTGGTGGAATCTCACTTCTCTTTCCAGGGCCACTGATGACCAGGAAACCCTCTAGAATGCCAACTCTCAACATTCACTAACTAATCTTAACACTTATAAATAATGGTCAATGCTATCTGTAACTCCAATAAAGTTTAAAACATTGCTGCCCACGTATCATTTACCATGAATAGTTATTAGTGAAAATGCAATAATCTCAATTGTACAGTATTTAAAAAGGCCACTGCCTTCAGTCACCAGTAGCAAAGGGTTCTTTGTTACAAAGGGGCAGACAGGATTTGAAACATATTTTTTCTCTGCTATCAATGCATGTGCGGAAGCCTGTGAATCGTGTTCATGGCACAATGCAGTGGAGAGCCAGTAAATAATTAAGGGGCCATATACTTACACACTATAAATGGAAGACAGTGAGTAACATCACTATGGATACCAGTTCAAATGAGGATGAAAAGTTGCAACTTTATAAAGAATTCAGATACAGTAGCATCCGGGAGTCTAATTAAAACTTTTCCATAATTCATACTTTCACCGGGATTTCACTCACACACTCACACACTTTGATGCACAGCAAACTCACACTTGGCAGGCAGGCCGTAGCCACAGGTGATCTTAGCTAATCCAGTCTCACAGCCACGGAGGGAGGCACACTCTTTCTTTAGCAGGGGACCCGCCGCCCGGTGAATAGCTCCGTCCACTATAGGGGAGAGGGGGGGAGAGGGGGGGAGAGGAGGGGAGGGTTATAATCTCAACATGAAAAAAGAACCTTCAATCTCATGAGTCAAATCCCATAATTATTTGTAAAATGCTTAGTAACAGTATAGCGTGTAGCAGTAGTTGCTACATGTTGTGCTGCATATTAAAAAAAGAAATGAAAGGTCCACTCCTTGATTGTTATAGCACCCTCAGGTTATAGCACCCCCAGAAACCCAAAGTAAGCCTTGGGGTGCTCTAGGGGGAGGGGTAGAGACCGCTAGCCTCTCAGCACTGGAGTGGGGGATGGGCACGTGTTCTCAGAGTTTGACAACATATTTTGGTCCACAAGAGGATTTCCTAACACAAATCACGTAGGGTGACTTCAAAGCTCCTACACTCCCCAAATTGCCCGCATACAGTTTCGGTGGTGCAGAAAAGGCCATCTTGACAGAGATCAACTCACGACTTCTGGAGCGTTAACCAATGTTTACTTTTTGAAAACAGTCGTTGGTATTAATACACTGAACCATGTGTCTGTCACTAAAGGGTTTCTCAGGATATTCCTTGCCTTAGTTCAGTGGTTCTTAACCTGGGTTCGATCGAACCCCAGGGGGTTCGGTGAGTCAGTCTTAGGGGGTTCGACGGAGGATAAGACACACCCGATTCATATTATTCGTGATGACCCTTTGGTGGGTTCGGTGAATGCGCATATGAAACTGGTGGGGTTCGGTACATCCAACAAGGTTAAGAACCACTGCCTTAGTTGATAAGTTGACTATTCAACTAAGGACATTCATACATCATTAAGGGCTCAGCTGACCTAGACTTTTAGCTCAATTAGCCATTTTTTATGCAGTACCATAAAATGTACAAATGGCCGTGTATCTTTGATCAGCAGATAAAACTATACTTTTCTTCTTTATTTTATGATTTGCTGCACCCAACACCCATTTATACCCGTTGTCCATCAGAATGGGCGTTTAACAGCCAATCAAACTTGGCCTCTCATTGAATCTGAAAAGAAAACGGCACATTGACTTCAGGCGTGGAAGCACTCCGGCTAAAAGAGCAGAGTAACGGCTCATTTTAACTGTTTTCATCCTATTTAAAACGGTGTTTCTCATCACGTTATGTGTTTGTTATATTGTTAAGGGATAGATGGAGAAATAAAAAGTTCAATAGCAATAATAACAGAACTTTCTACATTTATCTAAATCTTGCTGTCCATTAGAGTGGATCTTGATGTCGATTTTTCCTGCCAGTCTTTTTGTGATGCGGCTAAAGTTTTGCTTAGCAATCACAGTGTAGTCAGACAAATACTTAATAAAATACAGTGTATAGTGAGATTTAAAAAAAATGTCAATTTTTTGTGTGTATTCCAGATAAGAAAACAACATTCTTATATTTTTCACATCACTGAAACACTGTTTTTCTACAGGGAAAAAAAGACATTATTATAGAAACAACATTTTCTATAATAGCTCAAATCTAAAATTAGTACAGACTGTGCAACACCCAGAAAATGTGATAAGGTCAGTTTGGGCCTACTTGATGCAAGAAGGAAAGATTGAGTCAATTGTGAAGTCAAGATGAGCAGTTATCTGCCCGTCTACTCTTGGGTGGCACAGTTAATTGGAACGCACCGTGGGAGCTTGGTGAGAGCAGGGCATGATTAAACCAGAATAAAACAAATGTGTAAGGAAGAAGTTGTCACAGTACTGTGAGACTTATTAACACTTAGAGAAAATGCAGTTTGATAACACTGATCCATATGTCACAGTTCTAAGTGTTAGCCTGTGGGTCTCGACCTCCATACACACTCACTCTCTATCCTCGCCTGTGTCTCAGTAACTGTAGACAACCCAGCTGTTAGAATGTGTTTTACTGAGCATTTTCCAGGCAGGGGTCTGGTATAATACAGTATGAACTGTATTGTGTTGTGTCTGAGTGCCGCATGCTGTGCTGAGCCGTGCTGTGCCGTGCCATGCTGTGCCAAGTGCTGAACTAGGCCTTGTGAGTGGTTAGGGTGGAAAAGGCAAGCCTTGATGGTGGCTGCTTCCTTGCAGTTTAGACCCCATGCACATGCTGTGTGTGTGTGTGTGTGTGTGTGCCAAACATTACACTGATGTGTGCACAGTACAGTATATGTCTGAACTTTAGTATCGGTTAGCAGACCGTCTCTCCAACTCTTAAATGTAGAGCTGGTGTGATAACAATCATAGGGTGGAAACAGAAATAAGGAATACAGGCCAAAAAAACGAAAGTAAAGGAGAAAACAGATTGAATGAGTGGCATGCTTTCTTCTTTGCTGCTTTGTGTAGTAAAGTGGTTTGTTGAAAGGAGAATGAGAATGCTAAGCCTGCAGCTCCACAAGCTCAACAGGCAGAAATACTGTAGGTATATGACTGGAAAGCATGGACATGTGTACAATTTATCATGTCAACATTTCAGCCTGAAGCAGGACATCAGAGTTACATAGGATAAATCCCAGGGCTATGACAATATTGTAGAGCTTGAAAATATATCAATAATGTGATATTAGATAGTATCGTCTGCTATATTGGTTATAAATATTGTTTATCTATGGTATCATATCTTACATGTTGTCTTTTCTTATAATAGGGTAGGGGGCAGGATATTCTAGTTGTCTGTCATGGGTTCGAGCCTTGGAGTTGGCCAACCTGTAACCTGTAACATTTTCTGAACTTTTTAGTCGGTTCTTGCTAAGTGAAGTAAAAGAATATCTCTTTTAACTTGGTCATTCCTTGGTCATCCACATTACTAAAAATCTCTTATGCTATTAACCTTAATGATACTGAGGTATTTGGTCCAATCAATATTTTCTTTTCTATTATATCTTATTTTGTAAATATCGCACAGCTCTATTGACAATATAGGCAGGACAACATTCCACCCCAGCGTATTGAAACACAACTATGAATGAAAGTGGCTGAAGGGAAACCCTGGTTTCAAGGGGAATTTCAGACACAAACCAAGGAATGTTTACTTGCCTGTATACTGCATACAGTATAAATACATCCTTTACAGTATACAGTCTTATTTGTTTGACATAAAGTTGACCCAGAAAGTGAGAGATTAGCGAGGTCTGTGTTGGAGCGAGAGGAAAAGATGGCACAATAACACACACCTCTGCCCTGAAACAAGTGTGTGCTCAACAGATACCAGAACTCATTTGGTCTAATAAAGTCTCTCTCTGTGACTTCAGCACCCTAATCAGCCTGAGAACATCTGGAAACCAGTCCCAAATCGCTGCCTTCCCTATTCACCCGGCAACACTTTCGAAGAGACAGCCAGCCAGCCTGCATAAACCAGCTTCTTTGTGTCTGTTGAAGCTGCGTTAACGTCACACTCCATGGGAGCTGGTGTGAAAACCCAGCATGGGCGCCTACACAGCACTCAGGTTTCAGACACTAAATAATCACTTCATTTTTAACTGGTCTAAAATATGGAATCAGACTTCACAAACAGAAGCCTATAAATGCCCGCTGTTTGCAGGTGGGATGCAGTGAAATATAGTTTTCCGTGCTGGATATGGTAACCTCACAACACCAGACAAATGTTGAGTTAATCGATATGAATCTGGCCTCTATTGACCTGGGAGCGATTTCAAGGGCGTTGCTGCATTGAGTTAAGCTACATGCTAAAATGTATTAGATTTTCGAATGTAGCTACAGTCCATAGATTGCAACCTATGACAGCTAGTGTAATATACTGTATTATCATCGACTTTATTTAGTTATCTGTTAAAGAAGCTAGTAGCAACCTTTTGATATTGTTCTACTTTAGATAAGTAGCTAGCATTGTGTTAATATTTTAGTCAGCAGATATTGCCAATATGCGAACATCAAAAACATGGAGCCAGTAAGAAGTTGTTTGTTCGTACTTTGTCTCTAAAAACACACTTTTCCTTTTATTTATCGTCTCGGTCTTGCAGGTATTCTGACTGACTATTCTCGACCACTGGTCTCGCCAGTTTTTATTTTGCTCAGCCAAGTCAAGTTGCCTTTTTTTTTCTTTCCCTTTTTTAAAAGAATAATTAGGTGCAGCATCAGTATCCTTTATGCTCTCTCCTGCAAAAAGTTTTTTAAAACATTTTTGACATTGTTTTGTAATGTGCAATATGACAGGTATCAGGTATCCCCAGAGTATCCCAACTTATTGTTTAGGACTACAGATACAGTTTCAGCATACAGTTAGATAACTACTTAGGCTAATCACTGGTTTAGTGACTATCAAAAGACAACATTTCGATCGGCACCATCCTAGTGAGTCTTGGCTCCCACTCAATTCTTCCTGGTCTTGGAATTGTCTAGGACATTAGGCTACAGCCCTGCTTATTGGTAAACATGACCTCTGTGACCTCTGTCACAGTGAGACCCACTCATCTATTGCTTGTTATCAAATTGCTTTGGTTCATAATGCTGTGTGGACAAAACAACTGTAGTTTTTGTCCACTTTTCCTCCATTGATGGTTAGATTCTTCAGGTTAAAGCTGGGTGAAGTCCAGCAAACTACAGATATTTCAAAAAGCTAAGCAAAACCAATCAAAAATAAGGTGTTCCATCCTAACAGGTGTATCAAAATGGAAATTTCAATGCGTGTTTACACACCCAGATAGTTGTGAGGTAAGGTCTAAATCAGCCTCATACTAGACAAGTGTGAGATACAGGGGCTTTACAGACTATTTTGAAATAAACAAATGAAATGGAACTGGAGCCTATTGAAAAAAAATACAATATTTCGGCCTAGTGCAGTTCAATGATGCATGCCAATTTTTGAGCCAGGAGAGAGAGGCAAAGTAAAGCTCATATTAGCATCACTTGCTGTGTCAAAGGATTCATGTTTTTCATAGTCTACTGCCCCTGCTGAATGCAAATGGGACAGCTTTACAAGCAGCCATTATAGGCTACACGTAACACCACCAATACACATCAACAGATCATAATGAATAAGGCATGAATCTGATTAACATCAGTGGACACCAGGAAATCCATTAGGAAGTATCAAACTCCTCTCCATATCAAAGAGTAAAGCCTGCCAATGAAGAAATATCACAGAAAATACATATGGAAATTTCTATCCCACTAAAACAATTTTTTTTAAAGCAGAGGTCAAAGTGCTCAGCTGGACAAAAGAAAATGGGTTTGGAATATGATCAAGCGTAACAAAAATGTATGTGCAAACACAAACAAGCAGAGAGACTAGGTGAGAGAGAGAGAGAGGGAGAGAGAGAGAGAAACGCTAAACAGAGAAGTGAATAGAGAGGGTCAACAGGAAGCGGCAGACAGAAAGCAAACTAAAAACAGCAGAGGAAATGGGAGTGTTTCGGTGCTAGCTGGTTGCCGTTTGCAAGACAACTAGGCCCCTGACCAGTTCATCTGTTATCTCCTCCCTCTCAGAAGGCTGGATATTGACTAACACTGGGGTGGGGGGTGGGGGGTGGGGGGGCTGGGAAGTGATAATTGGATATGTGTTTACCTGGCGAAGGACGCTGCCATGCTCAGCGGGGCACACACATACACACCCACACACATACACACACACACACACACACACACACACACACCTGCCTGCAATGTTATATGCCAGGACAAGCATTATTTTCTGCCATGAAGTTCCCACACACACATAACAACGCGTACACACACACACACACACACACACAGACAGATAACATAGACACATATGGGTAGATTGACATTAGAGAAAAAACAATCCCTGGATCTCGCGTATAGAATACTAATATGGATGCCCTTGCAGGCTGACCTCTTATAGGCCAAACAGGCTGTCTGTCAAACTAATGGGGCGGAACGCTGGCATATTGCTTTCCCACAATCCCTCAGCAGAGCCAGGACACTCATTTACTTCAGTCAGCTTGTTGCCAAGGCAACATTTAGGACGGGTCTGGGGTGCTCGCACACACACTGTTGCACACACTTGAATATATGCACACACATAAACGCCAACTTCCACAAACAGATAAACAGATGCACAGACATACGCGCTTGAAAACACAAAGGTGCTTTTTACATTTTATTTATATCTTTTTGTGCACCAACACATCAAAACACCCACAGCCTCGGACAAAAGGGTCGTTTGCTAGCAGCAATGAGAAATAGGCGTATTCATCTGTTTGACTGCAACACTGACAGTATATTGTCTGCAAGCGGAAGCTACGCTAAGTGCTCTTTGTCTTGTCGCTCATCTGTGCACTAATGCCAATCCTCCACTACCACACTTGCTCACACTAACACACTACTCACAATACATGCTCTCCTGCTCATTTGTTCTGAAAGGAGGGCTGTCAGGCAGGCAGCCTGTCCTCTGCTGGCATTTTTCTCTTCATCCAGACAAGTGAGAGAGAAAAAGGACAGGAGACTGCAGTTGAGGAGGGAACACAGCTCTAGAGTTTTTTTTTCTTCCAGCCAGAATCCCCTCTTTCCTTGTCTGGAGGATGAATTAGAGATGTCAGCCCCTTCAAATTCAGCCCCGGTCTTCAGGCAGGCAAAAGGAACCAGTTTTTTATAAGAAAGTTGAGAGGATTCATTATTAATTGAGATCCTGCTCATTGTTGGTGCCACAGTATACAAGACTCTTAAAACACTTCGGCCCATCATGCGCCAGTGTCCTCATAACTGTTTCACACTTTCCTCCAAGCCGCTTGCCCATATTAGTGTGTGCTAGATTTGCAGGTATCATTATCATCATAGCAGGCCTGGGTGGCTGATTCCTGGCTTTACAGACAAGGTCTCTGTAATTGCATTGATTGGGAAACTGAAACATTTGTATATGGAGCTCCAATCAATCTGTGTTTGCCGTTTTCACGCACACATCACAGGCAGAAGATAATGATTTCCACAGTACCTTTCCTCCTGAAAGGGCTCACTGTCAACTCCATTGTGTTTCTCTAACAATTCTACCATGCACTCATTTTGCATTCTGACCACCAAGCCTGTGTGTTCCATCTGGGTTCAGAGTCAAGCAAAATACTAGCTGATTGCCACCGTCACACTTTCTTTATACACATAAGTTGTATCCTGTATTGTGAGTAGATGGCTAAGAACACAGCTATTTCTGTTTCTGTCCATTGGACAACAGCTGATCTTACCGATGACCCGCTGTGGTGCAGTGCTTAAACAGAGAGTGGTCGGTTTTAGACGATGTCAAATATAATACTAAGAAAATAGAATTTTTCCTCCAATCAACAGCTGGCAGTGCCAACTGTTTGACTTCACAGAAAGTCATTTTTGTGAATAATAGCTGAGCCATTACATTTACATTTACAGCATTTAGCAGACGCTGTCATCCAAAGTGACTTACAATTAGTGCATTTGTCAACAGTTGAACTGGTTAACCACCAGCTTCAAAGTAATTTCAGACTGCAGATCCCAGAGGTACTGGCATACGGTGACAAAGAACAAGAGCTAACGCTCATTAACTTCAAGGTGTCAATCACAGCCTGGGCCATGTTTAAGTGTAGTGCATACCAATATGCACAAATCAAGCCAAAAACTGGTGAGAGTGCTACTGTAGTACTGTAGCTGAAGTCTCCAATGTTTACCCTCTGCTTTTCCGTGGGCCCTTAGATTGTTTCAAGATTTTGTAATAGTCCTTTTTGTGTTTTTTTTAAATCTATTTACATTTTTTTATTTGCTCAGCCATGTGACGTGGTCCAAACATTGCAGGAAATGTATTCAGACTGGACTAATCTTAAACCTAATCTTAACCCAACCCTATTGTCTAAATTAGATTGAGCCGATATTTTACATCTCCAACCTAACACCTGAACTCTTTTGAATCATATACCTAAACATAACATAACATCATAGCTAAACTTAATCTGTAGCCACACTTAATCATTACCATTCTAACCTAATACCTAAACACAACCATTTCAGTATATAAATGTATCTTACTTCCTCTACTGAGAATTAAATCTATAACTGCTGCCACTCAAAGCCATTAACATTATGTCGCACCAACCAATGAACATTTTTAACCTGATGACATTGCAGGGCGGGAAATCTTTCAGCAAAATAGCTGTTGATTTTACCATCAAATGGATGAATACAGTTTTGAATACACAAACTTTTTCAGTGATGTTTGATTCATGATGTATTGATTTATGATTGAATAATCATGTACAGTATGTGATATAAATAAGCAGCTAAATGAAATGATTCGTAGTGCATGCACGAGGGGGCATTGTGAGCTACCATTTTGTCTTTGCACTGATGGGGGCTACCGTTGCGGGAAAGTGGTAGAACGTTCTTTGTCAGTCAGTCAGTATGGCGGTGCGGTGGAGACTAAAGATTCGTCTTAGCTTGTCTTTTATGGCTCGTCTCTGAGCTACGCATCGGCCTGGCCTGGACGAACCACACTTGTAGTGCAGCCAAGATACGCCAAGCACACTGGGACAGTGGACTCTTCCGGTGACATAAGTCACACCTGGGAAGTCCGCAACAAACCCTGGGACAATGTCGATTTGACCTTTTTTCATAAAACATAACAAAAAAAAAGTGTTATGGCTAGGATTACAGCAATCAGATTACTTTGCCTGGTATAATAGCGTAATTGATCACAATACAGTTACCGGTGAGATAAAAATGCTGTTACTTTGGTTGCACAGTGTGACATACAATCACGCGTAAGGCAGGGTTCAATCACGCAGCCCGTGCCAAGCTCGGTTTATTTACAGATTCACAGGTAAAGATATTCTGTGTAAATTTGGTTTCTTAGGAAGCGACCATCACGTTGCCTTCCTCCATTGTGTCCTCGCGCTCCTTTCACCGTGGAAACGGGTGATCACTTATCGGCCCACACCTGTTTCCAATCCCCAAGTCCCATAAATCACACCTCCTGACAATCCCTCGCCTATAGACATCGCTAAACCATGCCCACAACTGCACATAACCCCACCGCCCGACATCCGGCCTAGCCAACACCCCCGCCCACTTGCGGGTGAGAGAGGAAGTCAGCCACGACCATCTGCACCCCCGGCCTGTGGATCACCCTGAACTTAAAAGGCTGTAAAGCAAGATACCAACGGGTGATCCGGCATTGGTGTCGTTCATGCGGTGGAGCCACTGGAGGGGCGCGTGGTCCGAGCAGAGGTTGAAAGAGCGCCCCCAGGAGGTAATATCTTGGGGCGCCAACCACCCACCAGATGGCCGGGCACTCACTCTCCACTGTGCTGAATCTGGCCTCCCATTTCGTGAGCTTGTGACTGATGTAAACGATCAGGCGTACGGCTCCCTCCTGGGACAAAACAGGATGTCTATAAAGTGAAAGTTAGCTGTGTGGAGGCGTGGTTCCCCGTTTTACCTGCTCAAATGCCCACTGGAACTGCTCCGTCCACTGGACCGGATCGCACCTTTGCGGATCAGGTCGGTTACAGGTCTGACCAGGTCCGCATAGCCAGCTATGAACTGCCTATTGTACCTGGCAAGCCCCAAGAAATCTTTTCTGCACTCGGCCGCAGGCAGGCAGCAATGGCTGTAATTTTTTCCAGACTATTTCTCTTTTGTGTACCAGCAGTCTATAGGGCGGTGTGTGCGAATAGTCATACCCGAACTGGTGTTGATATGGTGCTGCATTAGGTTAGTGCGGCAGAGAACACATCAGCAAATCGCTGTTGTAGTGCGGTTACATCTGCCCTTTGTGTTGGCAAGAGTCGGTTATCTAACAAGGCTTATTGTTTTGATTTTGGCACCTCAGGCCCCAACTCATCTCTCTCAATCACTGTGGTCACTAAAGAAACGGGCAACGCATCTCTCTCCATAATTTCAGGAGGTTGATGTGGTAGATCTGTTTCAGATCAGTATGCTCAACGTCATAACCAACATCTCCCACTCGCCGTGTGAACCACAAAGGGCCCTTGCCGGTTGACGAATAGGAGCTAGAGGATGGGAATAATACAAGCACCTTTTCTCCCGGTGAGAATTTGCGTAGCTTAGCCCTCCTGCTGTACAGCCCCCCTGTTGACGTTCCTGGGCCTTGAGCAAATTCTCCTGCGATAACCGCCCAAGGCCTTGGAGTTTTGTTTGCTGGTCCATAATGTGTTGCTAATAATTACTTGGACCAACTTTCTTTAATTAGATCCAGCATGCCCCGTAGGGTTCTTCCAAACAGCAGTTCAAAGGGAGAAAATCCCGTTGAGGCGTGGGGTACCTCCTGGACTGCAAACATCAGATGGTCTAACCACTTGTCCCTATCATCATGTACGAAATTCCGGATCATGGATTTCAGGGTTCGGTTCAGACGTTCCACTAACCCATCAATTTGCGGGTGGTAAACTGGTGGTCCTCACCGCCAAAATTCCCAACAACCCGTACAGCTCGCGTAATGTGCGTAACAAGCTGAGTGCCCTGGTTAGTCAGGATTTCTTTTGGAATCCCGACTTGGGAGATGACCAAAAACAGCCCTTGCACAACACTCTTGGCAGAGATGCTGGGCAGCGGCACTACTTCGTGGTAACCTGTTTCATAGTTCACAACACTAATGCAAAAGCGATAGCTGCGAGAACGGGATTGCCGGATGGTTAACCAGCTGCCAATCAGGGCAAGAAACACACCAACGGCATAAGTCCACCCTGATTCCTCATTATTCGCTTTATTGTTTTCTGACTCCCCGCTATTGGGTTAAAGTGAGCCGTCTGAAAAATAATTTCCCGACGGCTCTTTGGTACTAGTAATTGCATTACCCCCTCCCCCGTATGGATGTCACAACTCACATGTGACTGCTGAGTCAGGGCGTACTAGCTAACCATCAATCACACGGCAAAGCATTGAGTGTCATCACAAGTCTGCTACAGGGGGGAATCTTGCACAGGGGAAACTATAGAACCACCTGAGGCTCCGATGAAGCCTCATCTGGTTCCTCCCCCTCCTGAGATGCAGTATCGGATGACTTTGCATCACCGCTGAGCACATCTCAACCCAGTCCAATCAGTACCCAGAATTAAGCAGTGCGTCAAGCGGGAACTAACCGCAGCCTTTAATCTATGCGTTGTGCCAACGCCCACACCTCCACAAACAGACTTAAAAAATACAATTAAAAAATAAGAAAATAATTATGCCCTAATTAATTTAAAATTGCACCGTTTTGTCCCCATGCTGCCTACCGTAGTGCATATGTAAAGTTTATTTTCTGAAAAGTACTCTCGCGGGGCCAGAACTAAGAGGTTAGCAGCTGGAGTCTCCGATGATCGTTTAAGTGGCCTTTCTTCTTCTGTGAAGCAATTGAGATGAAAATGTCATGCAAGTGGACTATAAGCTCTGGAATAAGTAAACAACTGTGGTGTATTAACCAAAAAAAAGGGTAATTTCCCTTCCTTGATACTGATGTGCCGCCTGTTCTCAGCATGTGCTGCTCTTTCAGTTTGGAACGTGAAAACAATGACGGCAGGTGTGCCTTCGGCTCCACGTGAACGACATTTACCCAGGTACCTTTGAGGTTGAGTGCTAGTGCGCCGGAAAGGCCTTTTGTTGCCCTTCCGTTTGATGAATAAAACAGCTTGTAAATAACCCTAAATGAATGAACCAGAGATTTCCCAGTGCATTGTGGGTATCTGAACTAACTGAGGAGTACTGCGTGTTAATTTTTCTATTCCCCTCGTCTTTTTTTTTGCCATTTATAACTGTCCTCAGTGAATCACTCTATATTCCCTGTTGGCTCGCCCTCCCTTATCTCGCTCTCTCTCCCCAACTTTAGTTCTCTTACTCCACCTCCTAATTAACACCTAGGTTGTGTCTGCCTTAACGAACCCCAAAGGAAGGGAAGAAAGAGGGAGATGGAAGTGAAGAGGTGAGGCGAGAGAACGACAGAGCTAGAAGGAGAGACGTTGAAAACAAGACGGTAAAAAAGGAAAAACAGATGTGAGCAGCCAGCAGACATTACAGTGGTGCATTTTTCCGCAGTGTGTTCTCCATCATACGAGACGCTTGATGGAAGGTCTAACTATAACAAACGTGTGAACGTAATAAACCAAAGAAAACCGAGTAAGATAATAAACCAAAGATAACAACTCGCATTGGCACATGCATATACCGTACATTGCTCACTTTAGTTTATATATCAGTGGCGGCTAGGGTGCTAGGGCGTCGCCCTCCATGCTGTTTTTTGATTTTTCTTTTTAAATAATAAAACCAAAAAACAATAACTACTTATTTTAAGCATGGGCGTGTTTTAAAATGCACAATAACGTGTAATATATAACATACAAATGATTGTTTGGGGGAAAATTAGCTTCCTGTAAATCCCCTCTCTCTCTCTCACATCACTTCAAGGGTGCTAGAAACATCACCCAGTCTGTACAGCAGCGCAGCCAATTGCTGACCGTTACTGACACAAGATATGCACATAGCAACGTCAATTTAGCCAATCAGCATCCTCGAAGCGGATGCCTGAAGGGCTCTTCATTTATCGCCCCAAAGAAGAGTCAAGGCCCTTTTACATAAAGTGCAATTTTGACTGGTGTTTTATTCGCACAACAGTAAAATGATTTCAAATGTATTATGCTAAATTACACCATACACAGACAATGCGAAAATGTGGCATTTGTTATATTTGCTTTAAGGTCGATATTTCAAACACTTACCCAGCGATGAAATGGGTTTAACCAATCACAACGAGCCATTGATGTCACATGACAACTGCATTGTTTACATTCTGCTGCAGCCAGTAAAAGTTTTGATAAATGCCAGAAGTCTACAGAATTAAGGAAACATATGGGAAAGTATTGCTGCAAACCTTGGATATGATTATAGTTGGTTAACATTTGAACGTTTTCAATAAGATCTCTTCTCAAAAATCCATTTGACAGGAGAACTTCAGTGGAGAAATTACAAGTCAGAGCTTGAAGCAGATCAACCTGACATCAAAATTGCAGGCCAACGAAAAAGGTGAAACATACACGCAAGGCTTCTCCCGTAACTGGTATAACAGAAAGGCTTGGCTAGCTTAACTAATGATCATTTTCATTATCTATTAATCTGCTGATTTTTTAATGCCAATTCAATAATTACTAACTATTTCACAGAGCACTGGTATCCTTCAGTTTGTGTTAAATTGTATTGGGATGTTAACTGAAACTGACTGAATATGGCACAAACAGCACCTTGAATATTTTTCACCAGCCGCAACTGTATAATATTATCTAATGTTTTAGTTATAATGTTAAAGTTATTCAGTCTTTATTTTCCCATTTTGTGAATACCGTGGCTATCGGCAGAGAAAGGGCTTATTTATGTTGCGTTTTTTCATGGAAAAAATAAATAAATGTTAAGAGTCAAGGAGACCAACGCAATCACACGTATAAACGTACACATATACACATTTTACAGAGACACATAAACATGCATAGACAACACAAACGTGAGAAAAGTGTTTCTCAAGAAGGATTTAATGATTGTTGCTTATTATTTAAGCTCAGCTGTTATGATGATGACATGCTCACACGGGTGCCTATGCTATGATTAAATAAATTGCTTCCACCTCCTTTTTAGGCAACGGCCATTCTGCACATGCTGTTTGTTGTACATATGCTCTGCTTAATCCACTCAAATAGCCACTGGGATAAAAAACAACACATTTCTCTTATATTTCAGTTTACACTAAAAGCAGCTCCAACAAACGTAAAAAAAAAATCATGCTATATTCACAGAGGGGAAAATATAAATTGGAATCATGATATGTAATTACATGCATGTGCAGGCTATTAACGCACACACAAACACTGAGACACATATAGTGACTATTGCATTCTTTTGCACTGTTTACCTGTTGACTTCATCAGCTAACCAAAGATAACTAGCGCCATAGTGCTGAGAAAAAAAGAGCCCCTTTTTGCTGCCCAGTGTAGATGTCCACTATCTTCTCTTCAGCCAATTTTGCAGTCAGATTGTTAATCTCTGCGCAGCAAAGAAAGATCAGAGAATGTCACAGGAAATGCACTGCGACTTGTAATCTGCATCTGCCCCCTATGTCGACATGTTTACCGGCTGCAGTTACACATGTAATATGTGCATGTAATATGTGCACAATACGTGCAGCTTTTAACACATAATCTTGACATTCTGAATGATTTAAAAAAAAAGACTATCAAGCTTGCATTCCTGCAGTTAAAAACAGGCACCCAGCAGCCACAGATAATCTTCCAAAGAAAGACTACAGGCTTATATTTTCACATCGCAAAAATGCATGTGTCTGTCTGTGACAAAGCAGAGGAGACTGCTATTGTTTTATAGAAGTGTGAGTTACTGCTTTAGGTCACAGAAATATACGCAGATTCTGCTAGCAGTGCCTAACAAAGAGTGCTAGTGCGTACTGTACAACCAAACACACACACACAGACACTAGAGATGTCACCATGGAGACACAAAATACACAAGGTTGCAAAGTGTTAGTGGCGGTGTTAGTGGGTTGTTTTTGAAGGCTACATTTGTTTGCTGAAGTGAATTTGAGGATGTTCAAAGCAAACATACTTGAAACCCAATTTACAAGTACGCAAACACAGACACACTAAGGTTGACAAACTGTGCGCACTCATGTTTTAGTGAGTGTGGGCGGAGCATTAGTAGTCAAGATTTATTGCAAGTATCGATTAACTATGAACCAACACAATACACACTCACCCAGACACCAATTCACTGAGTCGACAATACACTGAAAAATGAATGTTTACTTCCACAGCACTCCACACCCATAAATTATGAAGTATCGACTTCGCAACTGCACAAAAATGCACACCACACACAAACAATGTGCACCTTGAACACCTGCCATAACAAAGACCTGCTAGAAGAAAAATACAGTATAGATGCAAAACACAACTCTAAATATTGATGAAGGCCTAACAGGACACATTTTAAAAACACACATTAAACACACGCATGTACACTTACAAACACACTTTCTCCAGTACAATGCATTGCATTGTCGTACTTGGACTCCAGAATGCCTTGTGTGCACAAGGCCAAACCACCAAAATAGAATGATGTCTTACATACAAACACTCACACATGCACACTCAGACACGATGAAGGAATGAAGGGGGACTAGACATTCAACGTACCTCCACCTCCACCCAGCAAGGTCTTGTTGGCTGAAAGGAATAAAAAGAACGCAAATGAGAATATGCTTCTCTTAAACGCACAACACACAATAATCAGCTTTCAAATTTAGAAATGTTTAACATTTTGCCATTTGGTCTTTTCTCCTGGTGTGGATATCCAACACAAAAAGTCCTGTTCCATTAAAAAACAGGGCCCAAGTATCCTGGTCAAGGCACAAGCGAAGGACTTTTGTTATTGAAAAGGTTAAGGAGATTAGTCGTTAGTTTATCTTTATTAATCACGAAATAGGTCAACATAACATACACGAAAGTGGCGTGTGTGATTTTGTATAGTTATGTGCTTAGTGCACCTTCCTCTAAAGCCCGGAAATTACTACACAATGCCTGCATGTGCACCAAGACGTCTGACCAGGCAGAGAAGCACCAAGGCGAGAGAAAAACCGCCATCTGCGTTAGCGTTACCACCGTCCGCTATCTGGAAACTAGAGCCCACAAGGTGAACTCCAAGTTCAAGGTCAAATCACTCATTAGAATGGTTTCTCCTTTTTCAAGACAGCTCCTATTCTTATCCATTCTAATTCTTTCCATTTCGAAGAAGAACCATTGCTTTCTTTCTTTTGTGAAAAAAGGATAATACAATACGCTCTTAGACCTCAGATGAAATTTAATCAGAAATTTTTTATTGGAAACATCCGCTTCACCTTTAACCAGTGTTGGGGGTAACATATTACAAAGTAACGCATTACTTTAATCACATTACATTTGTCTGTATAGAGTAAAGATCTTGGGTATGTCCTCCTTATTAGGATAGGGATTTGTGCCGGTATGTGGGCATGTGGAAGGTTTAACGTTATATTGGGGGAGCAGGGGGCAGGTTAGTCTAGTGGTCTAGGTGTTGGACTCCCAGCCAGTAGGGGGCAGGTTAGTCTAGTGGTCTAGGTG
>JAODLI010026509.1:0-20680 GCA_027575585.1 Percopsis omiscomaycus | reverse complement strand
GCCTCTCTAGTGGTGGATTGTACTGTCTTCCTGCTATCCAGCGCCTCTCTAGTGGTGGATTGTACTGTCTTCCTGCTATCCAGCGCCTCTCTAGTGGTGGATTGTACTGTCTTCCTGCTATCCAGCGCCTCTCTAGTGGTGGATTGTACTGTCTTCCTGCTGTCCGGCACTCATCTGATTATAGAGGTTGGTGGATCTAGGCTGTTGTTCCTGGTCCGACTGCGGTCCCACACCTGTCAACCGAGCCTCCTCTACCCTGGCAGAAATGGGTCTGCAAAGGTTAATGCTAGATCACTAGCCAATAAGTGACGTTCCTGCTAATAAGTGACGTTCCTGAGTTGGATTTTTTGCTTTAGACAGAAACCTGGCTTCATGCTGGTGAGTTTACACCTTTCTCAGAACTCAGAACAGTGTGACTTTTTCAGCTCCCCTCGGACCAACGACAAGGGTGGAGGGCTAGCGGCTGTATTTAAATCCACTTTTCACTGTCGGCAGATACCTTCTGACACTTTTTCTAGCTTTGAGCTGCAACTATTCAAGTTTATTCATCCCTTTTAGGGTTAGGGTTAGGCACACATTGGACCTTCTGCTGTCTTATGGCTTAGGTGTTCACATCAGGGAAATTTGTGATACATATACTGTATATCCGATAACATGCCGGTTTTGTTTACTGCTGCAGTTCCCTGCCCCGTACCCTTCTAATCCTGCGCTTCCTTGTTTCTCCCACTTACACGGCCCCGTCTGTTTCCCATCGCTCCCCGGTCTGCCTCTCTGCCTCCCCCGACGCTCCACTGCCCATCCTCGTCTGTGTCTCAGCCTGTTCGACTGCCTGACCGGTTTCAGGAGTTCTGCTGTCTTCCCCTCACGGTACCGTCGTCCCCTCTGCTTACCCGCTATTGACCCCTGCTTGGCCCCGGAATTTCACTTGCTGCCTGGCTCTTCAAGTAGCGGTTGTTGGTCGACTCCCGCCCATCGCCTACCCTTGTTGCCTTACTCAAGCCCAAACAAGCAATAAACTCCTGCTTAACCTGCTATTAGTGTCTGCGTTTGAGTTCTTTGCCCGGCCCTGACGGGTCTATTTTGCGCAACATACTGTAAATCAGCTATTTCTCAATGTTTAAATTATCTGTCCATTCAAAAATTGTTTCTATATAGCTTTTGAGCTTTTCATTTCTGGCATGCTGTGTGCAACTTTTTCTTTTTGTCATCGTGTGAGCCGTACTGGTCAAAATGTTTAGATGTTACTTCACTATGGCAATCAACCCTGGAAATGTTTCTTATATACAAATTTCATTTTTTTCTACTTTTTTGTTGGCACTGACTGCTTACTGTACTATACAAGAATGTCAGTTTTTGCCGATTTCAACAGTAGGGAAAAGTTTACTGGGAAAAGTCAATACTGTACAATTGTCACGTTTGGCGTGCACGGGCCTGTGCACGCCAAATGTGCCTCCTGTCCTGGCTGCGCACCTGCGGGGGTGCGCACCCCACACAGGTGCGCCTCTTTTGTTAATTATGGACATGCACATTTGAATGTATATAGTAAATTATTTTTTGTAGCAATGTGTTACATGTAAACAGAAAATTCACAATTGCATTTCCATTTGTACTTACATGTAAAATCATATAGTGAACAGAAAATTGGTTGATTGGAAAGATTGTGATTCCTAATTCATTACTATGTGACTTGGCAGGTAATTTGTCAATTTAGCAGACATCACAAACATTCCATGTCATAGATATACATGTATGTCTGACAGATTTTGATAATTGAATGGATCATTTTTCATGTGATGGCTTACACGATGAAAGAATGTTTAGAAGTTGTGAAGAGTATGACTATTTCACTGAGAATCAACTCATCAGTGTGCATAGTTATAGTGCAAATTTTAGACAATTGTACTTTTTTTTCACACGTGACAAAATGTGAACATCTGGTGTGAACAAGAAACTAATTGTTCAGAGATTTTAACTTATTGTTTTGAAAAGAATAATTCTCATTTGAGAATTGTGAGAAGCAATGGAGAAAAACTGTAATACCTACTCACTCTTAGTTATATTTTGGCTTTATCTTACACATTCTCTCTTAAGTTTGTCCTTCCAGACTGCTGTCCACACACCTACAATCATCAGAACCCTAATCATCCATACTGTGGAGACAGTGCTGATGAGCAAGCAGGGAGGTAATGCACTGAAGCGATTGTTTATGGATCCTCTGATAAGCGCTGACATCACAGCATCTGGCTCAACAATTATTCCCAGAATTCCCAGCAGAGCATTAGATTATGTCTCCTGCCACCCATGCGTTTCAGGGGCCTGTGGTTCAGCCTCCCCAGAGATAAGCATTGTGTCCAAAACAGGAAGACAACACATTGTGTTGAGTGACAGTGTGCTGGTTGTAGAACTGAAAATAAATTCTTTTCACTTTTAATATTCAAGGAAATATTGTTTGTATGTAGGAACTAACCAGTTGCTCTAGAGTCTGTACTGAATTATGATCAATAAGGAGCTCTTTAATGCTAATTGCAGAGTGAAGATCTGGGAGAATTAGTTTGGCCTTCTGGCCTCTTCTCTAAGGAAGGTGCATGTTGTGTGCGCATGAAGATACTTTCTAATACTGAAAACTAGCCAACCCTGTACAACTAGGAGACAAAAGTGTTGAATTCACATTCCAATCCACACCTTTGATGTCATGAGTGAAGTTTATCACTTAGAGGTTTGGATCAATATGTATTCTGCTGCTGGCCCGCCGCTCCTAACACGACCAGATGTGCTCCAGTTTCTCAACGTGACAGAGGGATGTCACAGGTACATTTGCAAGTGTATCACAGCCAACTGTTAAATATGCAACAAATCAGTCTTCCGGAATCCACTGCTAATCAAAACACGCAGTGGGCGTCTTGGGTAATTGATGCATGGCTAATGACTTGGTGATTAATAGCATGAAGTTCCAGTCTGTATATGCGTGGCTGATGCAGTGTCCAGAAGGGGACAGGAGTCAAATCAAACCCCTGTAATGTTCGACGGAGCATTCAAGGTTGTGAATCGCTGTCGACTCTTTGCTGGTATTAAAGCTGTCTAATTGGATGAGAAAGCCTTGGTGCTGTGCATGTTAGTAGTGGTGTCCAGGCATGTTAAGTTTTGCTTTCTGGACCTTGGGGCACTGTTGGCCCACTGGCCTGATGCTGCAATGGAGACTGTATACCAGAATTCTAATAAGTGTAAGTATAATTTACTTACATGATTCCAGGGTTTGTCAAAGCAGCGGTACTCAAGGACTGTAGTGGGGTTGGCGAGCTATGAACCACTTCTATTTGAAGCATGAATGTTTAAATGAATTTATTAGTTTAAAAATGTAACAATGTAAAATAACAACATTTAGATCCACAGCTGTAAAGATCACAGTTGTGTTCACCATGACCGAGGCTGACTGGTCCCATTAGATCAGCTTCATCTTCCCCTCAACAAGTTCTAGTCGAGAGAAGAAACAGCGCTAATTGCCGACACCCTTTGATGCTAATACCCTTTTCATTCAAATGAGGGTCAACATTTCCTTCATTAGAATGCAAGCTACATGAAAATGCCTATTAAATACAAAGAGATTTCTTAAGCAGGTCACGACAGCTGATGTGTGTAGTCTGTAGTCGTATCTGAGGATTCCTGTGAAGCAAATGACAGCAGGACACCAGCCTGCCTTCATTCTGGGTGGAGGCCATTGGTGGATCTAACAGAGTGGGCTAATATTAGCTGCAGCTAAGGAGACCTGCTGAGAGAGGACGTTTGGTATCAAGCAGAGACGTGGGCAAACCTTCAGTCTGGTAAAAAATAGCTTTAAGAAATGTGAGGAAGAGATTGGCCCCATGCTGTGACATTTGTTATGTTGTCTTGGAAACTAGAATTTTATGTTGTGCATGTTGGATTTTTGTTGTGATTGTTGACAAGGTGTTGTGATATCCTCATTTGTTTGATTTTGATGTGCCGCCTTACCTGTACAAAAGCATTCCTGGCTGCGAGTGGAAATAATTAATTTAATGTGGGGGACAAATGAAAACGTTTTATATGAAATGACCCCAATTCTGTTCTAAAATGAAAGAACAAACTGCTGTGCTCCACAAATAGTACTCCATTAAACCTCTACAAAAATCTGTTGGAATTAAAATGTTTTCTGCTTCAAATTACACTGTACAGAGTATTTCCGAAAAACATGTCCCCACATGTATGTGCATATTTGTGGCCCGTTCAGTGAGTGTGAAATAACAATGCCTTGGGTGGGGGCTCTGCTACCCCTGGGAATCTAGGCTAAAAATGTCTGTCCTGTACCCTACACCAAGCACATATGTGTGTCACGCATATTTATTGCATATTTCATTGATTCTGCCTGTCTATCTGTCTATAGTATCAATCATAGCGCAGTTCATAAATAAGGTAAACTTGCCTTATCAATAATGACCATTACAGTGTAAATGTAACCTTCCATAGAGAAAGACACCAGCATTCGATTAGAGCTAGGTTAGTTCTAACCCCTGCCCCCCTAAACTCAGGTAAATGTCTTCTTAAATCAGTCTGCCGGTCTTAACCTGTCTTTCTGTCTCTTATGTGTCTGTCTCTGTCTTTCCACAGACAGCTGTGTGACAGGGCATCGCTGATCAAGTGTCGCTAATTGCAGGGGACAGGATTATTGTATCATAGGCCAAAACTCCAACCCAGTAATCATACAGAACTGCTCTAGCACAACAACAGATATGGGAAAAGTTACTAGTGCGGTCTTATCATATCTTTTCTTTTTTAAATATCATATTTTAAGTATCTTCATGTAATGGTGTGTCTTGAAGTGGCGAGAGTAAGCACGAGCCAGAGGAAAAACGCAGGCAGACGTGGAAGCGGTGAAAGCATGAAGCATATTTTAATAATCCAACAAACTGAACACAACGTACAGGTAAACAGAAACAATGACCCTGTTGGCGAACTTAAATAAGGCCCATAATAGTTAATGAGGACGGGAGGCACAGGCGGTTGGGACCCTCTGGTGGCCGGACCGGCGACGGAAGGCAGCGCCGGCTGGGACCCTCGGGAGGCCGAACCAGGGACGGGTGGCAGCGGTGGCGTGGGCAGCGGTGGCGTGGGCTGCGGCGGCGCGGATCCGCCAACAACCGGACCAGGCTCGGGCTCCGGACGCTAGGACTCACAGGTGGCCGTGCAGCGGACGGGCTATGGCGGCGTAGACCCTCCGGTGACTAGGCCAAGCTCGGGCTCCGATGGCGAGCACACTCAGGCGGCTGTGCAGGGGACAGGCTGTGGCAGCGTGGGCCCTCCAGCGGCCGAACCATGGACCATAGACGTGGCGACACCACCGCAATTGCCGGCTAAATGACCTCCCCGGGGCCAGCAGGTGGAGCTGGTGCCGGCCGAGCCGACATACTGGAGGAGGACGGCGTCACGCTGCCGTTCCACCCACCAGCTGTAGGGCTGCGGGGAACCCCCGGTGAGCGCCGTGGATAGCCCTCGCCCACTGGAGAGCGGAGCCGGTGAGCTGCTGGAAGAACAGATCCACCTTTATTTCCTCCTCAGCAAGAATGGCGGCGAACCGGCGGATGAACCCCTCCACTGCGCTGGGCGAACCGTTAAACTTCTTCGGCGGGCCCGCCGCCGTTACCAGGGCACACCATAGGACTGCTTTGGAGTCCTCAGGGGAGTGGGACCGCCGAACACAGATGGTGTGTGGCTGCGACGGCCATACCCCATACGCCGCAGCTGAGTGCTGGGAGTTCGTCGCGATGGTGGCGACACGAACCGGCCCCGATGCCCTGCGTCTAACACTCCCCTCGCATCCACGCAAACGTCCCCCCGGACGAGAGCCTCCTCCGTCTACTCCCGGTCTGGCGAGGGCGAGGGGAAGCGGATCCGGTGACTCAAGGGGTAGCGGGGCTAATCCCCCACAGGTGCGCAGCCAGGATGGAAGGCACAGGGTGTACACGGGCCTGTGCACGCCAATCGTGACACTTCAATACACTATTAAGTCTTGGTGTACTTGATAACATATTTTGAGCGTAGTTGTTGGGTTTGTACAAATATAAAAGTTTGCGTATAAAATCAAATTGCATTGACCTGCTATTCAAATGACATCTAAATAGAATTGAGTAATTTCACTTGGATGACAATTTCCAAAGATGAGTTCCTTTCAAACACATTAGAAACAATTCACCGCACAGTTGTGTGAAATATCAACGTTGTGAAGTAATATTTCTGACGTGTCTCCAGCCAAGTGTTTTGTCTTTTGTAAACAAGCTACAGTATTCTTCAGAGTTCTCTCTGACTTCGAGACTGTTGTTGTCTATCCTGTCTATACAGTAATCCTTGTAAAAAACACTATCATTATCTATTTAATAGATATTCGCCTCACCAGGGAAATCATTTAATTCTCAAAGGCTTTTTTGTAATTTTTGAGATGGGATTTTAATTCCACTAGCTAATGAAAAGTAATGAGAATCTTCATTTACTTATCATTCATCAGCATATCAATGGATGTGTTGCAAAGCATTTTAAAACATTACCCAACATAATTTGAACCGTGCCTCTCAGAGTGCTTATACTACCGGGACACCTCATCAAATATCTATCTCATTAGCATGTGTTGTTTGTACATTTACATTTTACATTCAAGTAATTTGGTGTTAAACTTTCTTCTATATGCTAAGCGAGCCAACATGGTTTCAATAGTTGTTCAAGGATACAGTTGCAAATATTCTATACTTTATTGGAGACACTGGCTCATTAAATCAAGTAACGTTTAATCACAATACAGATTCAAAGGACTATACAAGCCCAAATTTCACTCTATCCAATGAGCACTTACCTTACCTGTGACTATGACCCTCCCCGGTTACTTTGAATCTTAAACTATTTAAGGTTGAGTCTCCTATTGTTTTCCAGATTGAGGTATGGTGGAGCATTGTTAATGTGAAGCTCTCCTCTTTCTCCCTTGTGCGCACATTGTATTATTGCATTGTTATTAATAAACATATTTCTTGATTCCCACCTTAGCACAGATTGGTCTCAGTATCTGTAATAAAATTATTATTATCAGGGGTCACTATAGCAAGGACAAAGCTCATACACCCAGGGTTCTGTTCTGGCAGACCATGTCTGAACCATTTGCTGTATATGATACATTATAAATGAAACAGATAGGCAGGCAGGCTGTTAGACAGTATTTGGGGGAAGCAGAGGTCACCAAGATCATCTGTGATAATAGCAGATGAATTATTGAGTGTGATAGAGAGACATTAATGTCTTGTGGACTGAAGGTCTCTCCTTAAACCTTCCGCTGTATCTTAAAACTTCTGCTGTGTACACGCACGCACGCACGCACACACACACACACACACACACACGTACACATGCAAACACGCACACACGCACACACACACGTACACATGCACACACACACACAGACTCATCTGTCACCAGGAGTCCAAAATGAAATTAGGGCCACTTTCTGCCATGGTCATGGTTGCCACGGTAACAGTTCTGAAGTACAGGGCAGGGGTTGGAGGGGGCTGTAAGCCCCTGCTGCCATCCCACTGTATCTGAGGCTCGCCTCCACCCCACACACTTCCCCACCGGCTCAGATTTCAGACCAGCACAGCAACAGTTGCCATGGCGATATTGATAGTTATCACACATCAGGTGAGCTGTGCTGTAATGTAATTTTGTTACGTTTTCACACACACACACACACACACACACACACACAATGTAGCCATGCAAACACATAGAAGTGTTGGTTCATGGTTCATAGTTCAATAGCCAACAACCTTGTAAACATCAGGACACACTCGCATGCACGTACCCCCCCCATCAGTCAGATGTATAATTGCCTATCCATTATGCCACGGATCATTTGGCTCCAGGAGGTGTTTACCAGGTGTCGTCTGGTATCACTGATATGATTAGACTACTATCTGTGGAAATACCCTGCACAAATCATGGAATGATACTAGATTTTATACACTACCACATTAACGCAGATACAGCAGATTAAAATGCATTTTGATTTGGGTGTGGGGACACTTGTTTGTTTTGTGTTGGTTGGAGTAAAGAGACTCTGAGACAGAGAGGGATGTGTGATCACAGTACAGGCTCAGACACATTCACAATCATCTATCTCTTTTGACATAATACACACACACACACACAACCCCCATAGGCATGTATGCAACATAAGAATCATGCATAAACAAAAAATATAACACACCCACAAATCTGTATCATCCATAAACACACACACACACACACACAGCTGTGTGTAAACTGTCAACACTATACTGTAGCTAATGGATGCGTGAGCCTATCTAACTGCTAAACCCTGTGTTTCTCAGCCTTAGATGAGGAGAGAGGAATGTCTTGGGCAAGAAGTTGAAATGCTACCTGCTATTCAATGACAATAACACCCTAGATGTAGCACATATCTAAAATATCAATCCCCCTATGCAAATGTCCCCTGGATTTCCTCTTGAGGGTTCTCTGAGGGAATTTTGATCCCCGGATTCAAATCCAATATAAATGGATAATCTGAATCGTGCACATACCTGTATATAAACGTAGCCGAGGTTGATTTAAATGCCACATAAACGTCACAGGAAATATACAAATCATATATTAGATACGCCTCTCAAACATACACCATGTTGACACAATGTTGAAATGCCAGTGGAGTGTGTACTCATACAAACACACTAAAGACACATGCACACATTCAAACAGTAGGTGCAGTACACTAAGTAATATTTCCTCTAAGTCTAACCTATATGTGACCCTATGGGTGTAAAGATATGTTTCTCTATTAATTAATTAATTAATTAAATAAATGTATACTATATAATATTTCCCCATAGTCTAGCCTATATATGTCCCTATGGGTGTAAAGATATGTTTCTGTATTAATTAATTAATTAATTAAATAAATGTATACTATATAATATTTCCCCATAGTCTAGCTTATATATGTCCCTATGGGTGTAATGATATGTTTGTGGAGTTAACTTTGATCCATTTCACTCCAATTTACTTTGTTGTCGTGGCCTCTGTTGTCATTTTGGAGTGTCAGACTGTGCTCCATGAAGAGACATTTTGTTTATCATTATTCCATTTGAATACATGCTGAGATTTCACAATGTCATGGTCTGATTTTGTCAGACTGTGTCAGACTTCTGCCTTGATATACTCTTGTATTCACCGCTCACAGGCAAGGCTACCTGTGTTGTCCGTTCTGAATTGTGAGTGGTTTATTTGTAAGCGAAGCAGGAATATATGGGAAGCCTGAAATTCACCTCTGCCTGAACAAAGAGTTTGAGGAGTCTATCAAAACCTCATTCACATCCAAGTACTAGTAGTGTCATTGGCAACACACCTCAGCGAGTCTGGAAAGTAATATACCGTGACTTGGCTACAATGCTCCATCAATTACACTTGATTATTGGCAGGATGGCAGCATCTCTTTAATCAGGTGGTAAAAGAGACTACTGCAAACACACACAAAATCACTACAAACATCAATATACATTCAGTTAACAGCTTATTCAGTACACCGATCTAGAACAGGGTGGGTACTATGCCTAAAAGAATTAGCTACATTTCCTTCTAAATTGTCAGATTTTTTTTTGGCAAGAATTCAACAAGGTGATGGAAATGATTTTCAGGGATCCATTCTAACACTAAGTCTGGCAACAACAATTCTACCCTGCTCAGAGTCGCTATAAGGTCATGCATCTTGACCATTGTAATGTTTAGCTGAATAGCAACTGAACATCCTATATGTGCTCTATAAAATGAATTTCCTGGAGGACAAAAATGGGTGTGGGATTCTGCCTTGTCTTGCTATTGAACTCAATTGAATATTAATTATGTCATGGGGCTACTGTGTCTGTTCCTTGGTTGGTGTGTTTTCCTTTGTTTTTTGCCTGTTGTATGTCTTCCCCTGGGAAGAGGTTGAGGGGGCGTGGTCCCGCACAGCTGTGGCCAATTCCCTCATCACCCCCTACTGCTTTTATACCTGGACGGAAGACTGCAAGTGCCAGATTATTATCTCACCTCAGACGACAACGCTACGGACTTCCTGCTGGCGGCGTATCCCCGTTACCTTCTACTCCTCTACCGAGCTCTCCTGGATCGGATCCGCAGGTGCTGAAGCTGTCTACGGCCAGCGTCCTTCCTCCTACCCCTTCCCAGGCACCGGCTTCGCAGCCTGACCCCCCTGCGACGGCATCAGCACCGTCTCCCCGTGAACCTCCGGTATCCACGCCGGAGCCATTTTCCGGGGACCTGGACAAGTGCCGCGGGTTCCTGCTGCAGTGCCGGCTAGTATTCCAACAAAGGCCACTGGCATCTTCCACCAAGTCAGCAAAGGTACACTATGCTCTAGGGTTACTACGGGGCAAGGTGTTAACCTGGGCAGAGGCGGTTTGCACCAACCGTCAATTGGAGGGGTTTTCTTTTGACGATTTTTTTCACGCAGCTAAAAAACTGTGTTTGACCACCCAGATCATGCTACTAAGGGACTGTTTAAACTTAGACAGGGCTCGCGTAAAGTAGCCGAATATGCCATAGATTTCTGGACACAAGCTGCAGATTCCAAGTGGAATGAAGAGGCACTACGGGGTGGATTTATTAACGGGCTGAGTGAGGCGCTCCGTGACGAGCCTAGTGGCTTGCATGGCCTCGTCTCCCTCGCCATCAAGATAGACAACAGGCTACGGGAGAGGCGAGGGGAGAGAGATGGCCGGCGACACGTCACCGGACGGGCTGCTACAACAACCATGCTTTGCACGCCTTCTCCCCGAGAACAACTTTCCACGCTGCTCGCTACCACACCGTGTGAGGAGGAGCCCATGCAACTTGGCCGCACCCGGTTGTCCCCTGAGGAGTGTAAACGGCGCCTTCGGGCGGGTGAGTGCCTGTATTGCGGTAACGCTTCCCATCTCCTCAACAAGTGCCCTAACCTGCCAAAAGACGCGGCTCGGTAGTAGCAGTGGGTGTACTATCGAGCCCCAACACTCCGTCTGCACCCACAGCTCCCCAGTTCCAGATTCACCACCATACTTTTTCATGGTCAATTCTTGTTGTGCTCAGCCCTCATTGACTCTGGCGCTGAAGACAACTTCCTGGACCCGGGAATAGTTCAGAGGGTGGGGATACCCCTGTCACAACTCGCGGACCCGGTCAGAGTCTCCGCTATTGATGGTCAGCCATTGGCGAGGACCAGACAGTGCCGGTAACTTTAGTCACCTCCGGGAATCATCGAGAGACGATAAGCTTTAAAGTCATGGTTACATCTACCACTCCGCTCATCCTGGGTTTTCCCTGGCTTCAGAGACACAATCCCCAAATCGATTGGCTTCATCTGAATATTGCCGGTTGGTCACCTCGCTGCCACTCGGATTGCCTCGGATCTGCTATTCCTCCAGCAGATGGCGCTCCGACCCAGGCAGGGAAGCCCACTGATTTATCCTCAGTTCCGGAGGAGTATCACGACCTGGGGGAGGTGTTCAGCAAGGACAAGGCGCTCTCGCACAGACAGTACGACTGTGCCATTGACCTGTTGCCCGGAGCCCCCTTGCCTTCTACTAGGCTGTACAGCCTGTCCCGACCGGACTATGGAAAAATATATTAGTGACTCGCTAGCGGCGGGGGAAAATCCGCCCTTCTTCCTCTCCTGTTGGCGCGGGGTTCTTTTTTGTCGATAAGAAAGACAAGACCTTGCGTCCTTGCATCGACTTTCGGGGCCTAAATAACATCACCGTTAAAAACAAATACCCTTTGCCACTAATCAATGCTGCTTTTGAACCCTTACAGGGAGGTCACGCACGCTGACCCTGCTGCAGAGACACTTTTGGTGGCCCTCCGTGGAGGCGGACATCCGGGCTTACGTGGCGGCCTTTTCCGCTTGTGCCCAAGGCAAGGCTTCTCACCAGTCTCCTTCGGGGTTACTACAGCCACTCCCGGTACCTAACAGACCCTGGTCACATATTGCTCTGGACTTCGTTAATGGATTCCCTGTCCCTCAACATCCCTCCTCCTGGGCGACGCACCTCCCTTGGATCGAGTACGCCCACAACTCTTTAGTCACCTCCGCGATCTCCTTTTGAGGTAGCTATGGTTTTCCAGCCTCCTCTGTTCCCAGCTCAAGAGAAGGAGTTGGCAGTTCCCTTGGTTCAGGAGAACCTTTGCCGCTGCCGGCAGGTGTGGGTCGACGCCGGGGAGGCCTTGCTGTGGACCGCGGAGCATAATAAGGAGGTGGCTGAAAACAAAAAAACATTCCATTACGAACTGACTCTCGGAAGCTTTCTCCTCGGTTTTTAGGACCGTTCGAGATTCTGTCCATTATCAGTCCCTCGGCAGTCCGCCTTAAACTCCCTCGGGCCATGAGGGTCCACCCAACCTTCCATGTCTCCCAGCTGAAACCCGTGTCCTCCAGCCCCTTGTGCCCCCCTCCGGAATCCCCGCCACCGGTCCGGATCATCGACGACCATCTGGCATACACTGTCCAGAGATTGATGGATGTCCGAAGACGGGGGAGGGGTCTGCAATATTTGGTAGACTGGGAGGGTTACGGCCCGGAAGAGAGGTCCTGGATTCCCAGGCGGTTTATTTTAGATTCACAAATGGTGAAGGACTTTCACAGGGAGCACCCTGACAAGCCTAGCGGGACTCCAGGAGGCATCCGTTAAGGGGGGGGGTACTGTCATGGGGCTACTGTGTCTGTTCCTTGGTTGGTGTGTGTTTTCCTTTGTTTTTTGCCTGTTGTCTTCCCCTGGGAAGAGGTTGAGGGGGCGTGGCCAGCACCTGCCTGAGTCCCGCACAGCTGTGGTCAATTCCGTCATCACCCCCTACTGCTTTTATACCTGGTAGGAAGACTGCAACAGTGCCAGATTATTATCTCACCTCAGACGGTATCAAGGGCTAGACTACGCTAGTCGTTATTACTTCCTCGTTTTTCTACTCTGTCTGACTTCGTTGTGTTTTTGTGCAGACAACGCTACGGACTTCCTGTTGGCGGCGTATCCCCGTTACCTTCTACTCCTCTACCGAGCTCTCCCGAATCGGATCCGCAGGCTGAGCCGCCTTAGTTATTTTTATGTTCTGTTTTGAGAATAAAGATATTCTCTTTTTACCTCTGCCTCGCTGTGGTGTCTCTGAGTGTTGGGTCAACACTCTCGCCCTAACAAAATAATATCTCAATTCTAGTTCCTTCACCCCTGAACGGGGACTCAGGCAGAGATGACTTAATTATAATAATCATCTCGGCCGAGATTATACATATCGGTGATGTAGGAGCAGCAGGCAGTTATGCAGAGTCAGCAAATCGAGGCTCTGCAACAACAAATGAGCACGCTTGCCCAGGCAGCACAGCAGCTGGCAGCAGAACCGCCGCTTCAACATACAAGTGCCTAAAATGGAAGAAGGGGATGAACCCCAGTCGTAACTCGAGGAGTTTGAGGTGGCGGCAGAGGAGTGTGGGTGGTCGGCCGCGGAGTGGGCAGTGCGGTTGCTTCCGTTGCTGTCCGAAGAAGCCCAGCATGCAGTGCTTTACCGCTGGGTATGTGCCTGTGGTATGCGCCATCCTGGACTGCGTGGAGCCACAAGGATCAGCAGAAGGGGGAACGAGTCCCGATCCACAAGTAGTCGCTCAAATGCTCGTACAGGTGTGTGGCCACTGTGTCGCCAGGAGTGTTCGCGGATGGAGGTTGGCCAGGTGGTGTGGGTGACGATGTCTCCAAATACTTCTCATGGCCCATAAGGGATGTGCAGAGTTCTGGTAAGGAGGGGGGGAACACACCAGGCAATGGTGGATTTGGGCTGCATGCAGGCTATGATCCATCAGAGCCTGGTTCGCCCGGGGCTTTGGAGACCATGTCAACATAAGCCAGACTTGCATGAGCAAAAAAAAAAATCATTCTGACGCGGCGGGTCATAAAGATTGCAGCCTTCTCAATCTTGTCTTGAAACTCATTTTTTAATATCCATGCTGCACAAAGCTTGAATCATACAACAAAACCTTTTTTGCTAGTGGCTAACTAGATAGATTGCTAGCTAAGTTAGGATAAAGCTGCTGTGACAAATGGAATGATTCCTCAATCACTGATTTGAACTCGTAAATATTGACTTCAGATCATGAGTGCACACAGCTTGCTCTAGCTGACAGGAACAGCGGAGCTCAGTTGGCAACCCTTTTACACTTTAGTGGATTTTATTTATTGTTTATTGGAAAACTAAACTGGGGGGGAAAAAATTCTACCTGGAGGGGCATTTCCCAGTTTTGCCACCCCGTACCGTCGATCAACTTTCCCGTTTATGCTATGTGCTAGCTCATCTATGTTGAAAAGAAATGTTTTATTTATTTTTCTTTGATATGGTGCAATATTCTATTATGCTGTTCAGATCAATTGGTTTTGGATGGTTCGATTTATTTGCACTTTTATTTTATACATTATATACATTATATACGTTTATATACATTCAAAAGTTATACTTAAAATGCAAATGTTTAATAGCATTCTTTTTCATAACAAACCAGTGCATTTTTAGATACATTGTGGTTAATTTTGATTTCATTTAATAATTTAATTAGAATTGTTTGAACACCAATCATAGTTAAATCATCGCAAATAAAAAAAAAAAAGTTAAAGAGCCGTTTAGGAGCCAAAAGAACCGTCTCTTTTGGCGAGCTATGTAGCAGCCATTCATTGAGTAATGTAGTTATGTTGATTTGTTGCGGTTTGTTTGGACTCTTAAAATGCTGTTTAGTGGGTTTTCCCTGTATATCGGACTATTATTGAATTGTACATGTAATTCTAAATACTGATGCCCTACAGTTCACAGCTCAATGGAATTTGCTAAAAGCTTTCATCTAAAAATCTATAGCTGCAGGAATAAAACCCCTAATCTTGGCAGTCTTTTCTCCGCCCAATGAGCATTTAAGAAAAACTACATATTTTTAGTAGGACATCTATGCAACAATGTCACCTAATAGTGGTGTTCCCAGATGATAATTGTTTCCCGGCCAGGCCTTATAGATTGTGACATAAACTCAATACAGATATCACCCTCCTCATCATTGATGCATTGTTATTTACATTCAGCTCTGCTACAAATAAAAACTAACATCTCTAGATGATCTTAATACACTGAATGTAACACAGGCTGCTTCCAGGCAAAGCTTTGATCTCTGTTTTGTGTTTCCATGGTTTCAACACCAGAAAAAGGACAAGCCTCCAAGCCTGTCTCCAGCTATATAATTAATATTCTCGTATGGAAAAAATATCCTCAGACTCCAGCACTGTTTTACGTTTTTTTCCTTCTCTTCGTGTTAGAGAGAGTTGGTCTACCTGTAAGCATCTTTGAGCGAGAATCTAATACCGAATCTGCATAAGGGCACACTGGATAATAGCACAATCCACTTCATGGCACAGTGCGCAGCCGGTTTAAAATTAATAGTTTCAAATGGCAACTCACTCCAGACAAACGGTTTATAAGCACAATTTGGATAATAACAAGTTACATGGTCCCAACCTGAATGTTATAATGTTATTAATTTCAGACCTCGCCACAACGTTCTCGTATAGCTACATCACATGAGATTCCCTCCTGACATCACACTGGCTTGCTAACCACCATCACACGAGTAAGACAATTATATTCTGTTCAGGCTGGTGCTTTGCTAAATTTGGTCAAAAGGGTTCTTTCAAACTGTTTATATTCCTTCGCCCCACTCCCCAGTTAGACATCTTAGGCCAGTGTCCGGTTAGGTTAACTAGGTCTAAAATAGGACTGAATAGCTAACTAACCCTGCGGTGCCTTCCAAACTAATTAACTTTGGTCGTTAGCAGGTTGACCGAGGTGACCTGACGTTTGCTCTGACCTCTGAGAGGGCTATAATTGCCATGTCAGAGTGTCGGGCCTGCCAGGCCAAGACTGTTATGTGCATGTGCAACACTTCACACGCGTACACACATACACACGCGCGCACACACACGCGCACACACACATGCGCGCACGCACACAGTTAATCACACACTTTTCTCACATACACAGACACACACACACACCCTCCCTGGGGCCAGAGTTCCCAGGAGTCTATCAGAGGGGCATCTGAGAGTATGTCACCCGACTAGTATGACTTACAGACCATTCCTTTGACTATTCATCTACCTTATAAAATATCTAATATACATAATACATATAACAATTAGTAGATTACAGAAAGATTAGAGATAGATTAGAAACACATCTACTATACTTTAGCTTGCATTCCTCTTCCTGGTCCTGCTATGCTACCCGACCCTGGATTAACACACTCCGTCAGGCCAGGCCAGGACAGGATGACACACACAAACACACACACACACACACGCTGGTCACACTCTCACTCTGACCCTCATGCACCCTGTAGGGTTTATTAAATAGATTTTTGTTTGAATTCTTGTGTTTTTGTCGTCCTGTAATTATTTTTTCTTCTTGTGTTTCTTCTAGTTTTTTGTAGTTGTTTTGGATGCAGGGATCAAACATGCATGTTTAAATGTTGTTCTTCTCGTCGAAGACCTACTGTATAAAATAGTTTTCATTGTGATGGTGGTTGTAGGGGGTAAAAATTTGAACACTGTAAAATAAGCCTGGGTGTTCTTTGCTGCTCTTCCATTGAGTTTGGTCTGTCTGAGGTTATGATAACACAACAGATAATGACAAATTAATTAACAAGCCAGTAGAGGTTTGTGGGCCATCACAGTATATTAGTTTCCCTGTACATTCTTATCTGGGACACTGGGAAAAGAAATGGGTCTTCTCTTTTAATCTTACCAAACCTTTCTTTGCTTGTGATACAGAGAGTATAAAATAAAAATGGTGCTCATTCATTTAACTCACATTAATACAGTCTGTCCAGTTTATCCATGCCAGTAAAATGTCCAGTTTTCAAATGTAAAGGCAATATCTATCCTAATCTGAGCACGCAGGAATTATATTTAACATGTGGAGCCGTATACACCTTCAGCAATTGGGAAGGGCGCCTCATAGTACTCTAGGGCTAGTGTAAAGTAAAACCCTAGTAAGATGGTTAGTGCTAGTGACTGGATTTTCGTTCGCCCTCTATGATGCTGTGATGTGTTGTTTATGTCCAGCCAATCAGCTACTGTTATAATTATTGGCACTGTGTTGTTAGTGTGATGGGTGCATCTATCTGAGTGCACTTGCAGAGCGCGAAAGAGACACACAGAGTCTGGGTAGCAGTGAAAAGGTTCTACACACGCTTGTAGCGTATTTAATAAAGAGAAAGCTCAGTAAGCTCAGTAAGAAAACAACTGGCATGGAGAGTAGCAGCGCCCAAACACAAAACAATCACTGACAATTCCCCTTATCCACCCTCCCGCTTATATAGCCACCAGGAGAGGGTAGATGAGGGGATTGAGAACAGGTGTGTTGCTGACGGCCGGTGGTTTAATACACCAGCGAGCTCAACCGTGGAAGGACGGTGGCTCCGGTTGTTACAGATAGATATATTTTAGGTTCATGTTGTTGGCTCCAGAGTTGTAAATAGGCTACCATTTTTGACAAAGACAGAAGTGTTGTCAATTGTGTTGTGTCTTTTGGTAAACAGCAGTCAGCTTGGGGTGAGCAGCAAAGAAGGATGTTGAACAAACATCCAACTGTTCTATGCTTTACTTCTCTGTTCCCTCCTGCTGGTAGAGTCTTTGATGCAAGAATATACATTCCTAATATGAACTCAGCCCTACAAATATATGTATTTGAGGGAGTGTGGGCGTGGTTTAGCTCTTATGCGTGTAGAAGGGAACGTTTGGGGGTGTGGTTCACAAGACTTGGGGAATGGGAACAGGTGTGTGGGATTACTAATCACCTGTCTCCACAGTAAAAGGAGGACGGGCAAGACCTTCGAGAGGGACGCCAGTAGCAGAGAGGCTGACGAACCAAGGACGCAGGAGTAACAGACCCTGTACACAAATATTACATATACTGGGCAGTGTTAAGTCCCAGCTGTAATAAAAAACGTGCGTGGCACGTTAAAGCAGTACCCTCCGTGTGGACAGTCCTGTGTGTGCCACATTTTGGTGCCCGAACAGGGACTATGGCGGAACCAGCGCAACCACTAGTCATCCTGGCCGAGATGTTGCAGAGGATGACGGAGATGCAGGAGCGACAGGCGACGGTGCAGCAGTGGCAGATGGAGGCCCTGGAGCAGCAAGCGATGGCTCAGACAGAGGCGCTGCGGCAGATTGCACCGCGGTCACAGAAACCAACCATCCAGCTCCAGAAAATGGGGCCGGGGAATGACCCGCAAGCCTTTCTGGGGTACCACCTGGGCGGCGGCCAGGTGCACCCACAGGTAGACAAGACCGCAGCAATTTCGGCCTGCCCTTGGCCAGAGTAAAAAAAAAGAGGTGAGATAGTTCTTGGGGCTGGCTGGGTACAATAGTTTATAGCGGGGTATGCGGACCTGGTCAGCCCCCTGAATTACCTGACCGGTAAGTGTGCGTCAGATCCAGTCCAGTGGACAGAGCAGTGTCAGGGGGCGTTTAAACAGGTTAAACGGGCTCTCTGTGTGTTGTGTCGGCGAGAGACGGTCACTTAACTAGAAGGAGGTTGATTGGTTCAACTCGTCTCTCTCACTCACCGACGTCACTAACGACACAGGCATCACATCTCTCCACAATTTCAGGAGGTTGATGTGGTAAACCTGTTTGGCTACGCCCCTAACACTACGCACAACCTCATAATAGACATCGCCCACCCGCCGTGTGACCACAAAGGGCCCTTGCCACTTGGCGAGTAATTTAGAGATAGAAGTAGGGAGTAATACAAGCACTTTGTCTCCCGGTGAGAAATTGCGTATCCTAGTTCTCCTGTTGTACAGCCCCTGCTGACACTGCTGGGAATTCTCCTATGTACGACTATCTTCGTGTACGAACTTCCGGATCATTGAGTTCGGTTCAGCCTTTCCACTAACCCATCAGTTTGGGGGTGGTATACACTGGTCCTTACTGTTGAAACCGCAATACCCATACAGCTCGCGTAGTTTACGTGACATAAACTGTGTGCCCTGGTCAGTCAGAATTTCTTTCGGAATCCCAACTTGGCAGATTACCGAAAACAGCGCTGGCACTGCTTCGGGGTATCGCGTTGCATAGTCCACCAACACTAATACAAAGCGATATCCGCGAACACTCCGCCATATGGCCTGATGAGGTCCATACCCAACCTGCCGAACGGAACCTTTACCAATGGCAGTGGACGCAACGGCGCCCTTGGAACTGCCGGATGGTTTACTAGCTGGCAATCCGGGCAAGACGCCCACCAACGTCGCACATCGGCCAAGATCCCTGGCCAGTAAAACCGAGCCATTATTCGCTTTAGTGTTTTTTCACTCCCCATATGCCCCGCCATTGGATTAAAGTGAGCCGCCCGAAAAATAGTTTCCCGACGGCTCTTTGGCACTAGTAATTGCGTTATCTGTAATGTCACGACTCACTCGATATAATCTGTCCCTAATAATAGCAAAATGAGGGAAAGTGATATCTGATTCAGGGTGGACCATTTGGCCCATAGAAATCACGCTGTCAAATGCAAAGCGTAGAGTGTCATCCCGAGACTGTTCCAGAGGAACAGTCTTCCAATGGGGGAAATTGTGGCGCCGTCTAAGGCTCTACAGAAGCCTCAGCCGGCTCCCCCTCCACTTGAGAATCAGTGCCGGGTAGCCTCGCCTCACTGTTGAGAACAGTATACATTTCACATTTCCCTACCGGACGTGAACGCACCCCTACACACTCTCCCACCAACCCGCTAAACCCAGTCCAATCGATTCAGACCCTGTCCGCACCTGCTGCTGCCGGCCACCTCCCGCTCCTGCTGCCGATGGCCGTGGGTCCCCGCCTGGCCTCCGCGGCCGCAAGTTGTAGCTGCGCATGCAGGACCATGACAGATTGCAGTTGCACCGCCTCAGCGCACCGGTCGTGCAGCTCTGCCAACTGCCTTATTGACTCCACCAAGCGATCCACTGTTTGGCCGTTCGTTCGTGTCCCTGTTCAGGTGCAAAATGTAACATTGTCCACACGAGAGTTATGGTTGATTGTGCCACGCACAGGTTTTATTCCTAGTTTTCAGACACGCCTCAGAACTTCAACACTGCCTGAGGCGTCGTAGAGTAATACTGCCAGGCTTAATGCTGCCTCCGGTCCCGTATATCCTGCAAGGATATACGGGATATATATTGCATAAAATTCCTCAAACTACTGTGCTAGTGACTGTGACTGACCAGGAGTTTTTTTTTTTTTTTTAATTCTTTTTGGATAAAGACACGATACCAGAAATATGATTGATATTTCTTGGATAGAGACTGCCCTGTTAGTGTTATTGTCACGATCAGCGCGCACCGTTCCGGGTGCGCACTATGTCCCTCTCCCATACTGCACGCCTGGGGGTGATTAGCGCTCCCAGGTGTGTCTCATTGTATTAATGAGTAGGTACTATTTAAGTTCTCCAAACGGCACTAGGTGTTGTTGGTTATTTTTGGTTTGTACACCGCTGTTTGTGGTTCAGCTGTTCTATTAAATAACGCTTATTGCGTATATCATGTTCTCTCCTGCGTGTGATTTCCCTCTGGCTCGCACTTGCTTTC
>JAODLI010026498.1:0-10922 GCA_027575585.1 Percopsis omiscomaycus | reverse complement strand
CCCGCCCCCCCCCCCCCCAATAGAAACGAAAAGTCCAGATGAAAAAGAGCGGATTGGGAAGGAGATCACAAAGACAAAGCATGTGAAGAAAGCTTAAAAGGAAAAAAGAAAGAAACGGCGTGCTTAAAAAGACCCACTGATCTCGACCAAGCGACATCTCTGCCAAGATCCTCACTTTTGAGCTTGCTTCACATATATTGTCTTTTTTTTAATAAAATGATTAAACCCCCCTCCCCAATCCCCACCACCACTTCCAACCAAGCGCCCTTGGGACAGTTTTTCCTAAATCCCAAGGGGCTGAGGTGAAGGTTGAACTGTGATTAAAATGTGTCTGGAGCTTTGCCACATCTCACCCTGGCCAGCTAAACATTCACCATGACAGCAACAGAGGGAGAGGCAGATCTGTACCGCCGCCCACCTGTGCTGGGCAGCGATAGGGACGATCCAACGGCACCCTGCTAGGAGCTCTGATCTGTTAGTGGACAAGCCCGCAACATGCTGTCAAGGTTCCTCGCTTGCTTTTTTTTCTTCCCCTTAACGCTGTCAGGCAAACGGTGCAAGGCAGATAGGATTGGATACCAACACCGGTTTGGTCTGGTCTAATCTCTCCCTCGTGCAGTTGTAGCGAGCTTAAAGGTTGCTGCTGTTATCTGTCTGCATAACCTAACACGTTTTCCTGAGAACTCGGGAGACAATAGGACCTCTGCAAATCAAAACACTCAGTTCCTTCTTTATGAAAATGGCTGAGCGAGTTGTTAAGGTGCACGTTAACATCTGTCATATGACATCATTTTAGTTCACCCAAAAAATACTATAGTAATGGAAAATTGTTTTAGGACTAATTCGTTTGAAGTTCTTATGGAAAACGACTAAAAGACCTGAACATGAGGTCTTTTAATTATTGAGTTTGAATAATTTTCTGGCTGCAGTTTAATATACAGTAAGGTTATACATTTAATGAGTTATTGCTTTAATCACACAGATAACACATACATTTTTTAATTTATTTAATTTAATTAAAACGCTCTAAACTTTGTTTAATATTTAACCTTCCCAAGTAAATCAAAACATATTTATTACAATCATTTTTCAATATCACTTGTATGATGTGAGATTTTATATGAAGACCTTTTTATGTAAATAAATGTGGACTAAAAGGAGAAAAAGTGCTTTTGAAAGAATATGCTTGAATGAAACTGGGAATTTCAGATAATGCTATTAGCAATACAATGTGTATCACACGGGTGTTGTTCCCCGGACCTATATATCTTCATGATTATTGTCCTGCGCTTGGCAATTACCTGTGCTCACAACGTGTGTTTAACCTTGGAATCTGATCAAATACTCATTGACGGTGCTTGACACAACCTCCCGGGCCAAAATGTGAATCGATATGGGGAGCCAAACACTGATTCCTGATTACGACAGGCCACCATGCCAGTTAGCTCTACAAAGTGTTTACTTGCTGGGTTTCATCTGAATCCTTAATTTATTTTTACATTTTATATACTTCAGATTTTACACTAGGAATCCCAACAATGGCAAAAAGGTGCAGTAGCTGGGCACTAAAGCTGTTTAAAAATACATTATATTTGCCTGCTCCCCTGTTTCTGTACACTAGAAATCCCTACACATTTAACAGCCAGGGATCAATGACATAAGACAAGTGTCTAATCATTACTGTCTTAGGCTGTCAAGGTGTCAGACTGGATTTATTCTGAATGTATTGACTGTATAGACAAGGGGAGGTTGAGGGCATGTCAGCAAATTAAATTGTAGTGCAGAAATCATAAACTACTCACAGCGACGTATCTGAAAAGAATCGGTCACAATAAAGTCAAAACGCGTCCCTGTTTGTCATCGATGACGATTCATGCCAATATTGATTGCTCCGGCCGCCAAATGACTTTGAAAACCACATTGGCACAAATACAGTGTATTATGACATTGTGAATTTACGTACGCGGCGCGGAGAGATTTTGCATCACATCCTCTACTGAGCCATGAAGCATGCCTACAGACAATACATTCCCTGTGGAATGGCTTGTGATTACTGGCACAGTTGAGGTTTGGCACACACATGAATAGGTAATCATTAATTCCTGACAACAGTGGGGGTGTCTCAACTTTTATCTTCCCCCCAGGACTTAACAGCTTTTAGTCAGGTTGGATTACACCCTACTTGCTTTCCTTATTACCCCGCCTTCGTATGTTCTTAGATCATCCTAATCTTCTTGGGCACGCCGCATTATTAATCGTTATGCCCATACATAACAGCTTGTACGTCTCCCTCAATTAATTCATGGAAAGCAAATCTTGGCCGCGGCCATGAAAGGCGGGTTAGACCCCTATTCCTTTTTGATCTGGCTGTTTGACATCCTTGCTGGGAGGTATTACAGCTTGGACACATTTAACCCTTGCTTCAACACTTTACCATCAGCTTTCAGCTTGTACATAATTGCCCAGAAACACTGCAAAAAAAAGGTGCATATTATTACGTTTTGACTTTTCGAAGAATGTGGAACACACATTGTTTTGCGATGGTTTCAACTAACCTGCTAAAACATCCTGATTTTGCAAGCTGCGGCTCTATGATTTGTTCCAATTCAGTGGAAACCTTCTATTTCAGACAGTTTGCTGTTGATGCCAACAGCAATTAAGTGCCTGAGTTCTGAAGTTTGTCTCTAAATGGGTCCTGTTCTGATTGGTTGAAGGTGGTTCAATCGCTTGCTGGTGATTTGATCGACACCTATTTTCATGAGCTCCTCAAATTTGAAATTCAGAAGTCTCTATGTTAAAGGAAGTTAATACTATACTAAATTTCTGAAGGATATGCAATGCAGGGGATTTCTATGTAGCAGTGGTAAATATTTATTACAATACTTGTCTAAGTTAACTATGTTTTCTGTTACACATAATTGCGTAATAACTAGTTATCGTTTGTTGAGATCAGCTCAAAGGTTAGAGTTAGCCCTGGCAACACTGGCACAAAAAAACACAATTGCCTCTAAACAGAAAAAGTTGTTGCAAACTTTCTATTGTACAGCCATTTATACTTGACAGCGCGTAAGGCAGTAACCTTTCCATAGCTGTGCTAAAAATGTTTTCATTACTCTCCTGATAAACTCTTGATGGTATATGAAATGTACTGTAGCTCTTGGCAGCTCTTGATATTTACCGCTCCCTACATGTAGTGCGAGGAGAATTCAAGGAAACAACTGCTTCCGTCCAACTGGATGAACTTGTACACCGATTTAACACCAGTGCTCTGGCCCTGCCTCTTAAACTGATAAGATTTACTGTTGTGAGGCTCATAGTTTATGTGCTTGGAGCGGGGAAAAGATTGAAAGGCACCCATGCACATTTGGCTGATAGCCTTGGCATTTAACGCAAACTGATTTGATTTTTAACAAAATAATGAATGTGGAAAAGATGATTTGGTAGGTGCGTCCATGCTTGAATTACTGTTTTCCAACTGAGTCATCCAACGAATAGCATACACACAAAAGCAAAATCCCAAAACATACTTTAAACTTTACTCAAATGGAAGTAACTGTTCTGTATGCGTAGATCCCATTACGGAGTCAAATATGAGACCTTGGTTTAAGTGATATCACCAGACCAGCTTTCCCTAATTGAAACCTCCAGTTCCCTGAGCTATCGCATTTCGCCGGGCAAGGTTGGGGTTGCCAGGTCAGAGTGCAAGAATGCTCCCATGCGTAATTTACAGAGCTCTTACCTCAGATAATCCATACGCGGTGAGGTTATGAAACTCCAGACCATCTGCATCCAATTTGGCCCTTGCGCAATCCTATCTAAAAAAGAGCTCTCTGGCATTACTGGGCAGACTGTACAGGAGGGACAGAGGAATCTAGTTTCATATGAATTCCCTCCACATTTACCTTCTGGTAGATTCCGAGGGAAAAAAACTAAAAAGATGGTGTGGGCATTAACCACCTGAACTAGTGCTTCCATTTCAAACAGCACATCCCCTCTGCCTTGTCCTCCAGCAGCAGTAAATTGTAAAGGAATGTGTTCCTTCACACCCGATCAATACAACTTCTCTGCAATTTAACAAGAACAGATGTTTACGTTCCTACCAGGAATGCCCTTCTACATTTTAAGCGAGGTAACGTGCTTGTGTGTGTGTGTGTGTTTGTGTTATTGGGATGGGGAGAAGAGAGGGGATGAGATCGGGTTCTCACATTTTCTGTTTACCACAAATATCACAGCATCTTCGTTCACCTTTGCACATGTCAACTTCACGTACTAGATTAAGTGAAGTTGAGAGATTTTCTTACCTGCATGGACAGTAAATACATAAACGCATGACAGAAGTGGAACTGGGTTATTCAAATGGCCCCATACAGGTGTTGATTGTTCCCTGTCTCAACCTCCCAGTGGTTTATGGCAGTTGCAAGAAGTCGCCACAGGCATCCCCTCTATCTATAGAGACTATAGGAGCATAATCACTGTGAAGATTACCTTTGTCACAATCCACATTTCTCCACTGTGTTTCAATAATGGGGGTAAAGTGTGTGTGATGTGCGAGAGAGAGTGAGATGCATTGGAAAAAGGGGCGTCCGATCGGTTACAGCAGAAAGCAAAGCCTGCTGGCGATTTTTCAGATGTGTTCCAGTCGCTATCAGAGAATCATCTTTAAAGGGGCGCGCCGCTCGGTTTAAATTCATGTCGGTTATAGCAGTGGACAGTCAAATCGATATTTCCCAACATAAACAACTCTCATCCAATGCCAGATATCAGAAACCTTAGACTTATAGGATTTAATTAGGAACTAGAATGTCATCGATCCACAACATGGTCTGTCCGATACCTCAGTAGCTGAATATCTATGATGAATTTCCCTGCATTTATGTGTTGAGACTACTATACACCCACTTGGATGTTTTTTAATGTTCACAGCAGCCATGTTGTTTAAGTAGACTCAAGGAGAGGGACTTATAATTCCTATGGATAGTTTTTAGAAGTCATTTTTATAAACGTCCACGTAAAATAACTTCACTTCAATTCCATTCAACTTTCAGAACTCTAGACCAAAACTCAGTGTCATTGTTATAGCGCCACCATGAGGGCGATATTCACAGTGGTGTCCATCCATATCGGTGTGAACCTTTTTTTGTTTGTTTTATAGAGCACACAAGGTGCAACATTTTCAATGTTTTAGATTTTAAAGTAATCCAAAAGTATTGATTAGATTAAATCTTTTTGTAATCCAATGGATTACGTTACTAATTACAAAAATTCCCATGCAATTTGTATTCAGTAACGGACTACATTTAAACGTAATATCTCACCCAACCCTGCCAGTGTAGCATCACACAGCTTGAGGCTGTGTTGTTAGGAAGCAGGTTGTGTAAATCCTCATCCTCTGGGCTCCCGCTTATTCTTAACCTTTGCTCATTTTATTACGGATTTATCTCTTTAGTTACGATTATGATTTCTGGCCTGGTGAGAGTTGTTCCTCAGATTTTCATTAATCATGGAGAATAACTTCAAGTTGTGTTCCCCTTTTTAAAGAGGCTCTATTTCTTTATCCAATCCAAAAAGACCCAAAGTCCTTGGTACCCAAGTTGCTGCTATTTCTGCAATTAAAAAATGTGCTTGTCAACGAGGCGTACCTGTGTTTAATTAACCTCTTTCTAAGTGTGTGTGTGTGTGTCTGTGTGTGTGTGTGTGTGTGTGTGTGTTTTAGTGGTTATGACAGAGGAGCATGTGGTGTTCACCAGAGGCATGTGCCTTCACATGACCCTTTACATGCAGTTTTGGAGGCTGAAATCCATCCTCCACTGAGAGGAATGGGATCGCATTAGTGCCAAGCATTATTTCACTTGTTTAATGTTTGGTTGGTTATTTGGTGCGGAATAAATTACATAATGGACTGAACCACAAACTCACCAGCAGCCCCCTTAGCCATTAGGCTGAGAATAGCTGGAAATACAAATCTCGATCTTGTTTAAAGGGGGGTTGTGTAATATGTAAGAAAGCGACCTTGCTAGCTTAAGAGCTTCCACGGGATTCGGCAATAATTGAATTTGATCCATTGAATGGCAACCTGCGTCCCTCGTAGGGATTGTTAGAATACCTCTGTCCATTCTTTCCACTTTATTAGATTTGGCTGTTGTAAATTGAATTTCAAAATACTTGCTCAGAGGATTTAAACTCCCGGTGCTTGCAATGTACAAGACTTGCCCAAGACAGAACTGTGCTGGCATGTGTCCACCAATGTCTGAATTAAGAGCCGGTTTGTTCTACTGTGCGACGAGGGATTTGCTGGTCTGTGGACGCTATACAAGTCAAAGAGTAAACGCTTCCAGGGGAAATAGAACAGGGGAAGGGCCCCAGTAAGCCCCATCTGACGGCATTATCACGGGCATTAGAAACTGTGGACGGCCCTGTGTAAACGACTTTCACTGAAGAACCATTGCGGCCAGGCAGACGTGTTAGTTTGCATTTTACACTTGGTCCCGCTGAAGTGTGTTTCCGCACGCACGCACGCACGCACGCACGCACGCACGCACGCACGCACGCACGCACGCACGCACACTGTGACAGAGCAAACAATGATAATGGATATCTGCTTCTGTTGCTAGGATACCACTTCTTTTGGCTTCTAAGTGAATAAGGGCGACCGGTGGCACCCGTTGCTGTGAAAAATTAACACACCCGGCTGTAACCAAGTTAAAGTAATTTTCAACTTAGCCTCAATAGAAATTGCATTTTAACAATCTGCTGTGACCATTTTTATGGAGAGGGATTGTATTTTGTTAGATTTGTTATTTGTACTGAAGTAAATATGGAACTTTTTCATTAAAATAAATGTTTGCTTCTCTGTGTTATATTTATATAACACAATATTGATTCAGCCCACACCCACTTCACAAAGGAGTTTTATTTTATTGCTTCTCTGTTCATTAATACCTGTGCAAACATAGGTGTTTTTGTCTCGAGAACATCTCCTACTATACAGGAAGTTCCTGCCGCCTTGCTTATCACCTTGAGGAAATAATAAAACAATATGCTATAACAAATTATCACTTTAAACCTTTCCCGAACTCTTAAACAGTCAAAGTCCATAGGGGAAAAAACTGTTTAGAAAGTGAGTTGGTAATATGTGGTGGTAGTATTTCTATTACCCATGCACTAAACCACTTGGGTCAACTGGGTAGGAGTATCAGTGCAGTATAATACCCAGTTTTTATTTATAAAATGTCCTCTAATGTGTTTAACCCACCTCTAGTGTTTTCATGTATATTTCTTTACCATGTTCATTCTTTGTGTATCTGCTCGCTTACATGTAGAACATGAGGCATGTCTTCTGCCCCGGTGCGGTTATGGATCAATTACTGTATGGCCATTGATTTTCTATCTCCTCCCAGCACACCTCTATGACAGCTGGCCTTTATAAGCACCCTCAATTGACCCATAACTGTTGCCCTCAGTGGCAATGCTATTTGCTGTACGATTTAGCCAATTTACCACACTGTTCCCTCCCTGTCCCCTCAAGGTTTACAGTAAGGCTTATAGAATCAAGGTTTACCACAGCTTGAGAAGCATTTCAACCTATGTGACCCAAAGTTTCTATAAAAGTTGCTCATGCTGCACTAAATTTTGTTCATCATTCTTTTTTTGCCACTAGAAGCAGGTGACATGGCATTTATTTCCCTCTGTGATTTTATATACATTTAATCTCAAATCAATCTCAGCTTTATCTGAAAATAGATACTGAAAGGTTTCTTTACACACCTTTCTTGTCCTATCCAAAGGATCTCATTTTGTTTAACACCTAAAATCCCCAGATGCAATGCCAGTCAGTCTCAACCAGCATTACAAAAATGCTGTTGTTTTGGTTTGAAACTCCGCCGCACCACTCTCTACCCCTCCCACAACACACAGTGTTACTTTAGCAAACATAAACCATTCCCATAAATTAAAGCATGGACCCATTTCTAATGGCCAATCGCTATCTCATATATACACAGATGTCAACATAGACCGTGTAACCATACAGTACTACATCCGCATGTATTTCCCCAAGTGCCTGAATGAATCTCTAAATCTTTTGTGAAGCCATGCGCTGCCTGTTGTGCTACCCCTGACATTTCCCAAAACATGTGTCATCATGCTTGCACACTTGCAGTCTTTCATTTGGACTAAACACTATTCCTGATACCTGCTGATTGTAGTAAACGGTACTTTGTCAGACACAGAGGGGTAACCTAACAAGTAACAATTTAAAATAATCTGGATTAATGTGTTGTCAAATGGTCCTCTAGTTGGCCTCTAAATAGTCCGCCTACAATTAATATTAGGTCATTTAGCGGACGCTTTTATCCAAAGCGACTTACATTACGTGCCGCTATTACATGGAGCAGATATACGGGTTAGGCATCTTGCTCATGGATGCTTACAGGTAGGCCGGCTCTGGGGCTCTGGGGCTCGAACCCACAACCTTCTGGCCGGGAGTCCAACACCTAGACCACTAGACTATCCCTGCCCCCAGTCCTACAGCCTACTAAGCAACATAGCCCTGTGGTGTTTTACTTGCTTTAGTTTGTTTTGTAATTGTTCCGGTGTAACTGTTAGCTATAAAGCTATGCTAGGTCACATGCTGCACTGCCCTGTGCGATTTATTGATAAACACCGCTGAACGGCCATCCGGAAAATGACGACGAACACATGTGCACGGATGGATACATGGATAGAATCAATAATAACAACAGCTGAACAACTGTGTGGCATTGAAGAAACAAGAAAACAGTCAGCAACATGGGAATCCACACAGGACTATAGAGAGCACCGCATCTCTCACACTATGACTCATTAAGCCTCTAAACAGCAGAAACAGGTTTTTAGTGGGTCAAGTCAGGGTTTTGTTATAAAGCATGCCATTTGTCTTGAAGCTTAACGCTGTAACCTATTCCAATAGCAAACAGTAGCTTGAACATGCACAGCCAAAATAAATAAATAAACTAGCCTGCCATTCTTTCTACTTGAGGAGTCGTTAATACACATATAGTAACATTTCTTTCCTTATCGCCTCACATTTTAAAAGACTAGGTTTAAAAATGTACGTTATCATTGCCTTTGCCGTCTGGGATTTGGGTTCATCATTTCTGCATTATGTTTCTCAGCAACAATTTAGCATGGCCTAAATTGGACGCTGGAAAAATAATAATAATGTAAAAGATTTCATGACAAAAGCAATAATTCTCATTTTTCATATACATTAATAGGCAGTTAGCTGATCCTGACCAGGTAGATAATCTAGCTCCAACTTTGAAAAGGGACAAAATGTTGGAGCCAGCATAAACCCGAATGAACCTATGAATCCCTCAAAAATAGGATGCACACAATATTCAAGCATGCACACCGACACAGACACACACACACACACACAACTCCTTTCATAAGTGCATCTAGGTGTAAGAATGGTCGCTGTAAAGCAGAATATTTTAGCGGTAGCTGTGTCATAGCTTTCCCCCACTAATCTTCTAGGTTGAGGCTCTTTTGAGCGGGAAACTAAAAATCTGTGTCTGAGGCCTGTCAGACAGTGCTGCATCACACGATGATCAAAACTCCCTTCGCCAAGCTCTCGCATTGTTGGAGGGGAGAGAGAGAGAGCGAGAGAGAGAAAAGAGAGAGAGAGAGAGTGTGGTGGTAGATGGGGAGGGGGAGCAGAGGAAATTATTTTAAAGGAAGGGCTGTCATTATCTTTCCTTCTTAGATGTGATGTGCAAATGAAGGCCATTTTCAAGAAATTGCACCTGGCACAGATGCTGAATCCTATACTGAAGACAGGTTCCACTTAACTCGTGCACCTGTAGACAAGTATATGTATTTCTGTCAACATTTTGCTTCAAATCAGGCTCCTTAATGGCTTGCCTGTGGAGAGTTCCACAGGCAAGCCCCTCACCTGCCCATGAACAAACAATGCTACGTCACCTCGCAGAACAGGTCTGGACCTGGCGTTCTTGCTCTCCCTAACCCACCGCGTTCTGAATACATTTTCTTATTCAAACTTTAATTTAACGCTGTACTCCCACTGATAGGACAAGTAAAGAAAAAATAAATATAAAGAGAGAGATTATTGTAGATGTACTGTACAAAGTAATGTGTTTGAAACTGAGAAATTATGTTTTTTTCTGTATAATTCCTCTAAAGAGCAGCTGTCCATGTATATCCAGTGAAGAAAGTACAAAATATGGTTAACATTCTAAATTGGCAGTATATGGTTATTTAAAGCTATCAAATATACAATTCAAAACTTGCTTGAATCTGACACAAGAACATTCAGAAATAAAATCATATTAATATTCATTTGGAAACATATAATGTGATATAAATGTGTGGCATAATGTGTATGCCAGTAGAAAGGGGAAGACTGCTTACAAAAAGATGAACACACTTTGATAGCTATCTGATATCGGAACGTCCACACCTGTTTCTTGCCACCAACACATCTCCAGCTCCGCCCCCTAGATCACCTTCCCCCTTTTTAGTTGACTTCCTTTTTCAGTTCACACCTGCACCCAGCCAGCTGCACACCTGTCCTTAGTTTGCTCACCTTTAGTCACAGCATTGACACCCCTCACTTCCTTCCGTTCCCTGCGAGTGAAATACAGTCTGAGCGCTGCTCTCTCGTTATCATACTATCCCTTCTGTCTTTATCGTGTTTCTCCTGTTGGCTTTCCTATCCCTTGTTCTATGTTCTCCTGTCGTCAGTTATCCCGGGTTTGACCCTGGCCTGCCTTTTCGATTTTGAGTTTGGAGTATCCCTGGTTTCCCTGTTGCCGATAGCCTGACCACTGCCTGCTCTGGATTCCGGGGGGCAGGATAGTCTAGTGGTCTGGGTGTTAGACTCCCAGCCGGAAGGTCGTGGGTTCGAGCCCCAGAGTCGGCTT